>APFE031216158.1:2035-30709 GCA_000404065.3 Pinus taeda
GTCGACCAGGGAAAGTCTTTTTATTTCAAAGGCACTGCGTACTGTATGTACTTAAAGTCTAAAAGCATTGAAAGCTGTAGTATACGTAATTCTTACGCTATGTCATTACAGTACTGGTTAAAGTGAAAACAATTAATTAAAATTACAAATCTGAAAAGCAAAATAAAGGATGCTCTGTTGGCAGAGGATCAGGACCCTATCCTCCAGATGGGGACGTTCAGCACCTGCCCCTGTAATCAGAATTACTGATGCACACAACACTCTCATTCACCGGTGAGAAACAACTCAAAGAGCAATGAAACAAAGTACTAGTAAAGCAAAGAATACCAGAGGTAATGCTGTCAAATCCACACAGAGTACCGAAAAGAACTTACTGCACACTTACACAATCGACAGGAAAGTAAATGGGTGAATCTTGTGAGGAAGGTGGGCCCAGTCCTTCTCACAAGATTCCCCGGGAAGACGAAGATGGAATTAAGTGCTCAAAACAGTTGTATATTCATCTGCCAAAAAGATTAAATACAATAGAACTCAGACTTGCTGGTGTTCTCAGAATCTTAGTTACAGACCGACCATCGACATCCCGTTTCATGTAGATGTCTCCTCTTTATAGAGGAGACATCTATTACAATAGAATATTACAGCCTATTCAGTTAACCCATTTTGTCAAAAATAAGCAATTCAGAGTGTTGTTACAACAATATGATAATGCATCTTTTTCTGGAGCTTTAGCTGTTACACGGCGGATAACTGATTGTGACTGTCTTCTTGGGATCGTCATATTCCTTCGCCATTTCCCCATGTTGTTCATGCTGACTGTATGCTTTTTCTTTAGACTTCCGCTTGATTATGCCACGTCACAATTCTCTAGATAGCTGCCATCTGTTGTCCGTGGCTGTTACAAAATAGCTCGCTTTAGGTAATTACTGTTGTTGGTGTTGCAGCAACTGCGTGGTTGCTGTTTCTGGTGTTGTAGCAACTGCGTAGTTGCTGTTTTTAGTGTTACAGCAACTATTCATTATAACTCCTGCAAGCTTATGACAATTATTTGACAATTTTAGTTAGCGTTTCCAAGGATAAGTATAAAGATATTCACGAATATGAAATAAACAATTAAACATAGACTTGCGGAAGGTTACTTCATACCTTGGGGTTAATATGTCATTATGAAATAAAATCTTTTGCTTATGACTGTAAAAAGGGTAATTATACGGCAAAAGATAAGGTCAAAAATTGGTCAATTGTGAGTCCCAACACTTGGTGGCCTTGCTCAGTTCTCAATAATCTACACAGATTCTCCACTTCCCTTTTTTATTTAGCACTAGCACCAAAGGAGAAACCCATTCGTTGTTAAAGATGGGGTAGATGAATCCTGCATCTAGCAACTTTTGCAGTTCTCCTTTGACAATGTCCTTAAGGGCTAGATTCATCATCACTTGAGGTTGCCTAACTGGTTTACAATCTTCCTTAATGTAAATGTGATGAGTACAGACAGAAGGGTGGACTCCCTTCATCTCCTTATAACTCCAAGCAAAAGCATCCAAGTGATTCTTCAATAAGCTACACAATTCCTTCTCCTGAGAGGTGGATAGGGATGAGTTGATCTTCAAAGTTTTTTCTAGGCCAAATTCCACATTCTTGACTTGGTGGGAGGTCGGATCAGCCACACAGAGATCAACTAGAGGATTAGATTGTGTTTCTTCTACCTGCTCCTCTAAGGGAAACACACTGGGGGGTGGATTCTAGATCAAATTCTCAATAAGATCATCCTCGGTTTGTGGACCCCCCATGGTAGTTTCTACTCTACACAATGGTGTGGAATAGACTTCATCCTCATCTTCCTCCTCCAACCAGAGGGGTAAATCATGTTATAGTGGAGATTGGGTAGGAGGATAGAGGACTAACTGCATGGACATATGCCCATTCTTGATTGTCATGTTCCCAGCTCAGCAACTGATGTAGGCATCTGCAGTAGCCAACCAAGGTCTTCCCAGGATGAGAGGATAACCAGTGAGCTTCGTCTTTGGTTGGAGAACCAGGAAATCAGCAGGGTACTCCTAGGAATCAATAGAGACCATGACATCTTCCACAATCCCCTCAGAGGTCACGGTGGAGTGGTCTGTAACTACAGTACTATTGAGGTCTTTCTTAGGGAACCCTGAAGGTTGAGCTTGAGCATAGTGTCCCTAGTCATCACATTAATGGTAGTCCTTAGATCAATCAAGGTATGGGGGATTATGGTTCCATTGATGCGGACATCGACTACAAGACTCCTAGGGTCTAGATATTTCAGACAAATTACCTGCCCCAACATCAGATCAGATAGTTGTCCTATGACATTGATAGTTGGGGCATCTCTCTTTTGCCTTCCTGGGTGCTTGAAGCACTTCTCCTTGATCATCTTGTTGTATACAGGCACATCCTTTATGGCTTGGAGAAGGGGTATTTTTACGCATAACTGTTTTAGTTCTCCCAGAAGTTTAGTTTCTTCTAGGGTCGGTTGTGTGGTTCCAGTTAGTCTCTCAAGAAATGGTGGAATGGCTTTTAGTTCACTTTAATGTTTCTCTTCTGCATCCTCCTTAGGAGGAGGTTGGCTGTTTGGGAGGACCTTCCCAGATCGTAGGTTAATCTCCTGAATCTCCATAGCATAGGTTGGACATGTTGTTTCTCCAGTATATACCTGCTGGGCCTGTATGTTATTGGGCTTCAGGTTTGGTTGAGCAGGTATTTCGGGTTGTCTTGGAGAAGCAGGAGGTAATGGTTGTGGTTGAGTAGGTGGTGGAGGAAAAAGAGCGAGAGGAGAGTTGTATTGGGGCCTCCACCCCTGATGAGGTGCATTCCACTGAGGTTTTGGCTAAGCGTAAGAATGAAATGAATGAGCAACTGGTTGAGTATGGTATTGAGATGGATACAATCAAGGAGGGGGTGTGGACTGGGAAGGATGAGCAGGGGGACCTCAAGAAGGCATGGGAGTGGCTTGGTTGGGGTTGTAATAAGTTTGGGATGTCCCTTGTATTCCTTGCTGGTAAGGTCTGGGTCCATGTGGCCTCCTTTGATTCATGAAGTAGAGTGGTTCAATGGCTCCCTCAGCCCCTTGGTACATAGCTTTAAATCCGAGTAAGGACAGACACTAATTGATAGGATGGTCGTTTTCATAGACAAAACAAACTTCTACGGAGTGCAATGGATGTTCGTTCTTAGTATGATTTCTAGTGCATCTGGGACAAAAGATGGCCAAAGCCCTCTCAGCTTCCTCTTGCTTCTTTTGGATTCACAAGGTATCCATTTGCATGGCAATAGTCTATCGCATCTCGCTTTTGAAACCTTCCATCTGATTTGAAAATTCATTTTTGAGGAATGAACTAGATAAGGGGGTATTTGCTAAAAGTTGACTTCCCCTACCTCTTTTTTTGGCTTCCCTATAATGGTTTCTAAACACATTCTTTATGTCATCATAAAGTAGCTGGTAGATGTCTCTCCCAGCTAGCAAATGGAGGGTATTTAGAAGGTATTTAGGGACTCCTCTGAGCAGAACCAACTTCAGAGATTCAGGGTCAAGTGTGCACTTGGCCCTTTTTATAACTGATTTGAAATCTCTCTTCATAGTCTTCTAAAGATTCATCACTTCTCATGGTCATTCGAAAGATTTCTTTCTTTGTATCCTTTGACCTACAGTAGTCTCGATATTTGTTGTTAAAGGCTTGCTGCATCTGAGCCCAAGTTGTGATATTGTTTCCAGGTAACCCAATGAACCAACATAGTGCTGCATCCTTGAGGGTAGATGGAAAGAGCTTCAACTTTTGCTCATCTTCTGCAGAGTCATAGGTTCAACAAAGAACAACAAACTCAAACAACAAGGTATCAGGGTCTTGAGTAGTCAATCCATGGAAGTGAGGTAAGGGTGAGGGACTTATGTTTTTCATTTTTTTGTCCCCATTGGTCTCTCGGATGGGAAAGGTACCTTCTATTCTCTCCCCATTTCCTCTACCGTTTCTGTTTTCAGCGATGGTAATGGGAGGAATGGTTTCTTGTTCTTTTTCTGTTATAGGATATTCGTATCTCTGGAGGTTCACATATAGATTCTCTAGATCACTACCATCAAAGGAGAGAGAAGCGTGACTTAGTGATGTGTTGGAGGTGTTTGGTAGAAATTTTCCTGAATTGTCTTTGTTCCTACTAGACATGAAAGGAATTTTTTTTTTTTTGAATTTTTGTGTTTTTTTCTGCTTGTACCTGCAAAAATTGAAATGGATTGAACAACAAATTGCAGCTAACTAAAATAAACCTTGCTGAAATGAAAATTGCAGAATTGACATGAAAGCAGGAGATATCTACTCTACTATTTCTAAAACGAAATTGCAGAATTGAAATGAAAGCAGGAAATTTCTAATCTACACTTGCTGAAATGAAATTGCAAAATTGAAATGAAAGCAGGAAATGTCTAATCTACGCTTGCTGAAATGAAATTGCAGAATTGAAATGAAAGCGGGGAATGTCTTATGTACGCTTGCTGAAATGAAAGCAGGAAATGTCTAATATATTTTTGCAAAAATGAAATTGTAGAATTGAAATGCATCAACTACTCTACTCTTGCTGAAATAAACTACTTAGCAGAATGTTGCAGTATGAAATAGAAGAAAAGAAATAATCACAAATACTCTAACGCTTCCCCAGCAAGGGTGCCAAAAAGATGGTGAGCTCCAGTGTTGCAGCAATGATGTTGCAACTCCTGAGACTCCCTACTTTACTTTTATCAACCCAGTAGTTTGTAACAAACTTGGAAGCGACGGTGTTGTATGCACAAGTAGTAGCTCTTACTGCAGCCTGTCACTTGATCAGCTGGCACAAGTTCGCTAGGAACTGAAGCCGACTTCTATGAGTTCTTAGAAGAAGCTTTTAATTGTGATGGAAGAAAACTAACTCAAAAGAGGCTATTCTACTTGTAGAATGAGGATGAAAACTGACAGGAAACACAAATCCTAACAAACATTAGTTTTACCCACTAGCCCTACTTTTGCAAGAACAAGAGATGAAACTACTGAAATGGATGCCATGGACTAATGACAAGGTAAAATGCATGTATTCAAGCTACTTCTGAACGAAAATGTAGAAGAATCATCTCTTTGTACTTTTGAGCAATTTTATGTAGATTTATTATGCTTGTATTTTAACTATTTGTGACTGTGCAGAAGTTTGGTGGCAAAGAGAGATGGAGTTGGCTTTTGAAAATGATGAGGAAGGTGTGGAGGGGTCCTATGAAGTCCCTCGTACCCTTCTGGAGATTTCCATTGCGATCAAACTTCAAAAAATCACTCGCATGAACTTCTACAAGAACTTCTACAGGAAGGCTACAGGGGATCTACAGGAAGTTATATAGGAGGAGGCTGAAAGTGATTTTTGGAGGTTTGAAAGTGAAAAAATGGTGGGAAAAAGGAAATGAAGGTTGGATGAAGGTGTTGGAGGGTCTAGGACTTTGTCTATGAAGATCAAACATGCAGGATATGATTGAATTGGTTCAGAGGATAAGAAAACAATTTTGCACAAAATCGTAGAAATTAGGGCAGTTAGGGAAAGTATGATGAATGAGTGGAGAAAATATTGAGAAATGGACTGGAGCAGGTTGGGTGGTGAAAGGATGATAAGCTGGAGGGTTCAATAAGTGAGTTGCACACCTACTTCTTAAAATTGACCCAAGAAAGAACTAAAAAAATAGAGTTTTACCTATTTTAACCTAATTCAAACCTAAAAACCAAAAAAGTGTTGAACAAAACTTTATGGACAGGAAGTTATGCAAGAAAACTATGGAACTGAACAAGGAAATATCTAATAATGTAAATGCAATTGATATCAACTTCTCCAACTCGAAATCTCACACTAGCAATTGCATTGGAAAGCAAAATCAGTGTTTTAGTGGCAGCAAAAGTGCCTTGGTCACAATTCATGGTCCCAAGGAGGGAGAAAGGAGATCAAAGTGTGATTGGTAGCCTTTTTGTGGATATTTTTCTATTATTGTAGCAAACTATCTAATCAACCTAAAGCAAGAACAACTATTCTAATCATAAAAAACAACCTAAGTAACAAAGCAAGATTTAACCTAAACAACATAAATTATCTCATGAATGCAAGAAAAAACATATAAATACACAAAGGAGGTGTTGGGCACTTGGGTTGGGTCCAACCTCAAGAGCTACAGGCCCCTAAGAAAGATCAGAGCTGGTTCAAGGCTGGATTCATCTTCATTGATCAAAAAAATAATAATTACATCACAAAATTTGCACAAAAGGAGCTTGAAAATGAGTTGAGTACAACACTGCACAAAAGTGCGAAAATTGACTATCAAATGGCTAACCTACTGAGGCCTAAGGCATTATTATTGAAACAGGTGAAGACTCCCAATAGTCCTTCTAAACTTTAGGAACTTGGGTGCCTAAAAGTGTAGATAACAACAACTTCACTAGACCTGCTCGACTACCCCTTGGAATCATCATTTTTTGCTGTTATACTCCAAGTTGTTGATGGAGAACTTGAGGAAGGGGTTGTTTAATGTACGAGACACCATTCTTATAAGTCCTCGGCCTTGTTTCTTCGAATTTGGATGCCAATCTACTCATAAATGCCTGGTCTTGGTCCAAAAATGTCCAAAAATCTGCAACAAACACTTATTAGACTCTGTGCTAAAGTGACTATCCCCATTCACTTAATTAACATCAATATATTCAAAAACATTCACAAAACTATGGAGAATGGTGGATTAAATGGAAACAATAGGCAAAATGAGCCCATATAGTTACCCATTCCTGGGGCTCATCAAAAGTACTATACCAGACCTTTGAAAACTTGTTTTACTTCCAACATGAGGTAAAACACTTGTTTGTCAATAAGCCTAATTTTTCCAAGTACACTAAGGGAAATGAAATATACAGAAAGATGATTAAGATCCAATTACCTGATGATGAAATGTGGGGAAAATTGACTGATTTAATGTAAGGAAAATGCAGTAAAAAGGTAAAAGTAAAACAACCAAGTAAAAAGATGAAGACAGATCAACAAAGTCAAAGAGTATCAATGTCAAAGTGAATCAGATGAAAGCGAAAAGTAAATAAAGCTTCCAGCCTGAAAGATCAAACAACAAAGCAACACAAAGGGTTAACATTGAGCCATAAATGCTAGCAGTACCAAAATAAATGGGACAGCATGAAGCAGTTCAATAGTTGTCTCTATCTTCTTGCAAGCAGATATTTTTATTTCCTAGATTAAATCTCAAGTTAGTTTGAAATATTTTGTAATAATTTTTTGTATAGATACTTCACGATTCGAAGTATGAGGTGTGGATTCCTAGATATTTCTATAGAATTTTGATCAAAAAGACTGTAAGGTTATTGTATCATTGACTGAGCTAGCAAGATGGATGGATGAACAAAGACAAGATATTTAACAGGATTCATGTATTAGGCTAAGTACAGACAATTATTTTCTTATGTTATCGTTATCTTTCTTAAAGTTTTTCCACAATCTTTAATATATTTCTAAATATGAATGCTATAACTAGAGCAATATCTCAGAATTTGTTTAATTACACTCTGTTTTAACAGTTATGCATATAAATGTTTTCAATTGATATATAAGTTAAGGAATTCTTAATTTCTCCTTAGTTTAGGTTGTTTTTTGTTAATCTTAATTCCCTTTGCTTTCTATTACCCTCTATTTCTCATTTATATCTTTGTTTGAGAACTCTTAATTTCTCACTCACCCTGATTAAAGCCATTTCACCCCCCTATTCCAAAAACCTAGACTTTACTCTGCTAGCTTGCCCTTTGAACATTCCCTTTAGTAAGTTGATCCAATTCTACTACCCTTCTGTTGACTCCATAGCCCAATGGTCTAATGAAATCATTCTATCCATCTGTTCCAAGGATCCCACCATCCAATCTTGAATACAAATAAAAAACCCCCAGAACATTCATAACTAGTCTGAAATCCAAGCAAAGAAAGCTAAGTCATATAGAGAGAGCCCTCTCTGAACCTAAGTTAGCTAGAGCCTATGCTCCAAAGTTGGTTTGTGGTTACCTTAGTCATTTTCTTTCTTCTAATAACTTCTAGAGAAATTTCTGAGTGATAACACATTCAAATAGGAAAACTTTTGTTTTCTTCAAAAGCCATGTTATCACTATATTTTGTTCTTTTAAAATATGAATTTCATCCCAACAAAAGGATACTAACAACATAATAGGGTACTCTTCAAATAGTGAGAAGAAAGCCACCATCCTTAACTTGTTTGGAAAGTACGCAGTTTCTATAATAGATACCTATAGATACCCCATCATGGCAATAATCAATAATGTTGATAAACTATAAATGTTTATTAATATCTTAGAAATTTATACCCATAGTTATCTAGTTTCAAATTGTCACCAGTATCATTTATTTGATTGATATTGAATCTGTGTGTCCTTGAAAGAGAAGAACATGAAACCAAATTTAGCAATACTCTTTCTTAATTTAAACAGAATAATTAATCTTGTTGATCCTATTGCAAATTGATGGATCATATGCTTTGAATAACTTATGTTGCCCACTGAAAAAGAAACTCAAGGTGTGAAAAGTCTGAGCTTATCTAGAGTATTTGATTCTTAATGCTATTGATGCCTATTCTAAATCACAACCTTTTGCAAAAGATTTTACAATCATGGTGATGTGTGTGTGTCAATTGATGGGTACTTGTTGGAGAGTATAATGTGCTCTGAGTTCATTGGAAAAGGATGCACAAAATCATTTGATACATCATCTTCCTCGTCGCTCAAAATATCAAAACTGCTAAACTTCACTCCTTCCTTCCTGAGAGAATTCATAACACTTTACCAAATCCACATAGTGGTTGATCTAGAGTGTCTTTCATAACCAAAGTATAAGTTTGGAGTGTTTACAAGTTGTTGAAGTTTTCCCTTCAACCCCATATTTGATCTAAGATTTATAGTATCAACCTATGAAGATTCAATTATTTCCTTAACTACCTCAATCTCTGTGATACCAGTAGCCATGCCAAAGGTAGAAAAAGTAGCTAAGCTCACATGGCTTAAGGATTTACAAACTTTTTGAAATCTCAAGTTACTTTACTTTTCAGCTTCAACCCTGAGAAATTTTCGATAAGGGGTATCTCTACAGAGATGAGAGAAAACCTGATCCTGTTTGGTTGCCCATCATTTTTTATATAGCCCATAGAACCGAAATACAATCCAGTTCATTTCCTTGATATGCTAGTTCACACTTTTTGGAAATGACAACAACTAAGGTAATCTAGAAGCAAGTTCAAACATGTGTTGTTTGCTATTAAATAGATAGTGATCAAAGCTACGAAAGACCTCATCCATAGAGCCTCTCAAATCACTAGCAAAAAGTGAACTTTCCAAAAATGTTGAATGTTAACTCAAAAAAATTTTGATCAATATTTATTTCTCTTTGAATAGTAAATTTTGTTAGCATTTGATCTGTGGAGACTCAAAAATCATTATAAATCATGTTATAGGCCAGCATTCCATAAATAATGCCAATCTGGCAACATGGATGAATAGAATCTCCTTTAGCTGGAAATCATCAAAGGACTTCTCCATCGCCCACGTCCCAGAATTGGAAATCATCAGAGGACTTCTCCATCGCCCACGTCAAACGCTCCCAGAATTGGAAATCATCAGAGGACTTCTCCATCGCCCACATCAAACGCTCCCAGAATATGATCACAGATGAGCTATCAAAGAAAGACCTGCTATCTCAGTGTCACAGTGGGGTCCGTCATCCATCAAATTCATTATTTCTCAATGTTGGGGTATATAAGAATATCATATGACCTAGTATGTATCATGAACCTGAATATCACTCATCTGAAATATGCTCAGGTATCACTGTTCTTTCTATATGATGAATGTGGGTTATCTCTTTCTGCCTTTGTATATGTTTCCCGTATATGCAGTCATGTTTTTCATTCTGTTATATGGCGGGAAAAATAGTTTATATTCCCTATAACACTCTATTCTGTACCAGAATATATACATAATACATACAGTTTTTTTTCGTACTGGATAAATTTTATTGCCATTCATTCACAGCCTCAACTGCAACTTCCTTTATCATCTCCATCTTCCTCTTGATTTAGAAAGGAAACGAAGTTGAAATATTTGTTGTTGATGAAACCAATCTTCCCGAGGAGCCGAAAAATAGCTGACAATGAACAAAATAAATGATGGTTTCTCATAAGAAACCGAATTATCAGTTAGGGTTTGGTGAAAAAAAATAGAATCTGCAATGCATAACGTGACAAACTTCCCAACCCTAGTATAGAAGATCATTCCATGATTTCTTATAGTATTCAAGACAGTCAAACTTTGTCCAGCATCCATAGTTCTCATTGCAAGACCTTTGCACTATGTATCTATGTTCGACCTTCTATTTGAAGAAATCATTTAAAAAAAATACATAACATTGGCCAACTATCTGAATAAATGATGATCCCACCTGTGAAGAAACAATTTTCTCCCAAAATCCCATGCCTGGGAATTTTTGTCTCTCATTTCATAGTCCATAACAATTAAATTCTATGTTGTCAAGGCATGTAGCGACGCAATGGCCACTTAGAATACCTGCTTCCTTCTGCTACCTTATCTGTCAAATTGAAATCCATGAGTCTTTAATAAAATTAGAATTGGATTGCGGGGGATAGATAGTAGTAAATGGTTTTGGACAGGGGGTGTCGTAATCCACCAGATTGTGCCATGTCACTAAAATGGTCTTGGAGAAACAAATATTGTGGAAGCTACTGTGGAGGGACTGTTGAAGCTACTCATATGTGCGTTTTGGGTAATGGGTTCTGTGGGATATATAACACATCAAATCTGCATATTGTTTTATATACATGAACGCGAGGAGAACATGTCCACTCTTTATGCGCCTGTTGGCCCCTTCGTGAGTTCTTCCTCCTTGTGGTTTAGCACTTGTTATATTAGGCTTTGACTTGGCTTGAATTTGTTGAATGTCAGTGAACTTTGCGCTTGGTGTTCCATAATATCTTTTACTTGGCATGAATTTCTGGACGGGTGTTGAACTTTGCGCGGTGTCAGAAAAATGTTACAACATCTTTCATGTCATTATGTTTGAATAACTTTCTCTAGTATTAATAGCACTATCCTACTTCAGACAAATCTTAATCACGTAACCTAACGAGGCGGATACAAATTTTAATCATGTAGTTACCCAGAAAGTTATGGAAATTTTGGGCATATTTGAAGAAAATTTGGCAAGGATTTTTGTAAATCCAAGTTATAGTTATTAAACTTCAAAATTTTAGGTGTCCTAGACATTTTTGACAGCTCTGAATCCATTTCCACTATCAAATACACGATTCAAGCTATGCCTCTACAAAATGTTTTGACATTTTTTTACCAGAATTCTGACCTTAACTGTTTGGGCAATTCCTCCACCTGGTTGGATGACTCCAATCTTAATACTAATATGCATAAAACTTAAAAGGTGTCAATAAAAAATTACTAAAAAAAGTTATCCTATATCATTAGGTTTGAATAACTTTGTCCAGTATTAATAGCACTATCCTACTCCAGACAAATCCTAAAACTGAATTTGCGTAAGACTTAAAAGGTGTTTGAAAAAATTACTAAAAAAGGTTACAACATCTTTCATGTCAATCTTAATACTGAATCTGCATAATAACTTTGTCTAACTATCTGCATAATAACTTTGTTTAGTATTAATAGGACTATCCTACTCTAGACAAATCTTAATACTGAATCTGCATAAGACTTAAAAGGTCTCAGGAGAAATTACCAAAAAAGGTTACAACATCTTTCATGTCATTATGTTTGAGTAACTTTGTCCAGTATTAATAGCACTATCCTACTCCAGACAAAACCTTAATACTGAATCTGCATCAGAATTGAAGCTCTTTTGTTGTCTACAAATTCCTTCTTCTCGACATCATTACGTTTCACGTGGAAATGCTCTTTAGCACTTCACAAACCTCACCTCTTTTGTTGTTGTCTACAAATTCTTTCTTCTCGACATCATTACCTTTCACATGGAAATGCTCTTTAGCACATCACAAACCTCACCACTTTCTTCTCGACATCATTACCTTTCACATGGAAATGCTCTTTAGCACATCACAAACCTCACCACTGGTTTGGGAAATATTGGCCAATATCTCATCATCATGAAACGATGTTGAGGCGGGGTTTCTTTGTTTTAAGATAGCTCAAGTTTTGTATCTAATGACCATGTCTCTTGAAAAAATGTAACGAAGACAAGTGAAACCTATAAAAAAAAAAATCACCTTAACCAATGGTAAGAGCTTAATGTTATTTGCGAGAATGACTTATCCTTGTGTGTAAGATGATAGGAGTTTAGATTTCATATTCAATTATAAAAAAGAAACACTATGTTGTCAATTTCTTAATACCTGAATGGTCGTCCCTCTAAGTTGTATTTTATTTGGAGTTTTGGATCTGAAAATTGAGTAAAATCATGGTGGAGGTACGCCACTATATCGAAAGGGATGACTTCAGGTCTTATTCATTAATGACATGATTTTTCTAATATTTTTGAAGGTCAATTAGATGTAGGTGATTTGATCTACTGATGGGAAGTTATTTTGAGTATTGTAGAAGCTCATTAGTGGTATGCGATCACTAGGATTGTGGAAGTTTTATTGGATGGAAGTTTTATTACTTAATAGTAAGTCTAGCATGGATGCTTTTTGGGATAGTTTAATTCCCCCAAACTGGCTTCTATCCTCAATCCCTCTCCATGAGGTTTAAACTCGAGCCTTTTTGAAGACTAAACTTCATTCAAACCATCTCGTCTACACCTCATGGTTATATTTTTTTAAATGTTACAAAAAAAGTATATAGATGTTAGAACTCAACTTTTATATTTTTTTAAATGTTACAAAGAAAGTATATAGAAGTTAGAACTCAACCTTTATTGTTAGTGGTCAACATGCACACAGCGGATTATGACTTTTCACGACATAATAAGATTTCAGGTTTAAATTTATTAATTATTGACCAAATAAACAAAATGATGTCTAAATGTTTTATATTTTGGTTTTCTCACCTTAATTTGTTGAAATAATTTTTGGCAAGATTGAGATTTTTCATTAAAATGCATTTCTAATGGTATAAATCAATTTGGCATCTCGAAAACATCTAAGATGCTCAAATTGTACAAACTACACAACTCAAACTTGTTATTTTTACAATGTTAGAAAGACAATATATACATGTTAGACCTAAACTTTAAATACTATTAATGGTCATGGTGGAGGGCTGATTATGAGCTACATACTTTCAAGACATAAGAAGCTTTCATGTTGAAATTTGTTAAATATTCACAAAAAAAATATAAAAATCTTCTTGTTTAAATGTTTTATGTTTTGGGCTTTAACATTGAACTTGGTGATATAATTTATGGCAAGATTGCGTTTTTTTAAGTGCATTTAGAAATGTGTAAATCAATTCAATACTCTTATACACTCAAATTGTAGAAATTACACAAGTCAAACTTGTGATTCCAATAAATGGCTATCATATTTTAGACAAAACTTACTACTAGTAAAATCACATAGTAAATGTAATTTATATACACCAAAGGCATCATTTTCCATCATTTATATATCCAAAAACTTTTATAAATTAAGTCAATCAACATAAATTAATATTAATATTAGTCTTAATAATAATATTATTATTAGGACAATCAACCAATCGACTCTATGCTAGTAATTCCAAACTTTTATAATTTTCAAGAAGAGATTTTAATGTGATACATAATATCTCTAATACATTTTGAAACCAACTATAGAAAATTCAAACCATGGTTGATACTCTACTTTAATGGATGTGACACCTAAGGTAGGATGGCCCTCCAAAGCCATTTTCCTTTTCCCTAGATTTGATAATATGACATGACAATTTTTATAAAATATTTCAATTAAGAAAAAAGAGAGAAAGTATCCATTTACCCTTGCATCTATGCTAGGTATACTCTTTTCTTTCTGTGAATGATTAGATATTCCATTCCTTTCTCTGCTTGGGTCCTTAAGAAGTGTAGTTTCTCCTTCAATTCTCATGATAGTTTAAATGACTTCATCCTTCTTTCATTTTCTTCATAGACTAGGAGTTCTGTTGAAGGCAATTTGTTGTGTTGAAGGTAGTTTTCATATATCTCTTTGTGTATTTGTGGGTTAATTAATTAAATAATTATGGTTGAAGGAGCTAAGATAATTGTAGGACTTGGTTCTAAATATCTATATGTATGAAATCATCTGTAAATTTATTATTCTAATGGATGAGTTGATCTAACGGGTGGAATAATGGAACGAGTAGTTGCTCAAGACGATGGAGCAACATTATTCATTAAATCCGAATATTTTATTATTAAAAAATTGAAATAATTTTGATTTCATTTATGAGATGGTGTATTAGAGGAAGAATATTCCCTTAACATGAAATATTATCCATTTATTTAATAAAAATTCAAAAGTATTTAAGCCCAATTCCAATCGAGTTGTCTTTAGTGAGACTTTCTCGAAGTTTTTCACGTGGTTTTTTCTGTTTAATTTCTCTAAAATCCAACAGGAATTTATTAAAATCACAAGCTTGATGGGTAACCCCTGCACAATCGAAGTTCCCTAAGGTTTTTCATTGTGTTGAATCCATATATATTGTTAGGTCCCTATAATACTAGTGTATTCCTCTATTATTATTGTCATTGTAGCTCCTTATTGTTATCATTGTGCCCCTGTTGTCGCCATATTGTTATTATTGTGCCCTTGTTGTCACCATATTGTTATTATTGTGCCCCATAGAAGCCCACTCTTGTTATTGTTGTGCCCTTACATTATTATTGCTATCTCAGCTCTAATTATATTGTGACCCCTTGGACTCCTATATATAGAAATAAGGTTTTGTCATTTCAATCATCCAAGAATTGTTCATTTGTGTAATGTGAAGGAGGTTTCCCCCTCAAAGAGACTGATTTTGAATTCATTGATCAATCT
The DNA here is from genome assembly GCA_000404065.3 of Pinus taeda. NCBI lineage: Eukaryota > Viridiplantae > Streptophyta > Pinopsida > Pinales > Pinaceae > Pinus > Pinus taeda. Next base: position 17,097 of record APFE031216158.1, read on the forward strand.
TCTATATCTTTTGGTGAGTTAGTTCCATAACATTTTGTATGAGAGCTTTGGATTATAGGGTTTCATTGCTTCAAACAAATCATTGTAGAATTTTGCAATTTTCAATATAACTTGTTTTCTACGAAGTTTCAGAAGCTAAATTAAAACCCATTTGAGCCGAAATATTTATGAACCTTGTGTCCAAATTTCAAATATTGGATCGATATGTTTTCAGAGATATGATCTAAGGAATTCAGGGTTTTTGCAGGCTTCAGAATTCCATCTCAAACAAGTGACCTTGGGAAAATCATCATAGCTTTCTCTCTGAGCATCAGATTCAAATTCTGTAAAAAATTACAGAAAGAGGATGGACTTTAGTTTTCTGGGTATCGTTTTCAGGGCTGAAGGTCGAAATAGTGACACATGGCATTTCGTACAAGTTCGCTCTACTGAACTAGTATATAATTAGGCCATCATGGGAGATTGGGCCTAACTTGTTCTTGGAGAATCCAATCTCGATACGACTTGTGGGGTTGGAAATAGGACTCAGAGGACTAACATAGGATTCAATTGATGAATTATTGCATAAATTACATGGACAAATTTACTTTTCCATGTTGGATATTTGTTCAGGATATCATCAAATCAGAATCAAGACTAAAGACATTATGAAAACGACATTTATAACTCATGGGGGTGATTATGAATTTTTGGTCATGCCTTTTGGCCTTACCAATGCACCTTCTACATTTCAAGTATTGATTAATTCCATTTTCAAACACTTCCTTAGAAAATTTTTGTTATTATTTTTTGATGATATAATAATGTACCACAAGTCTTGGAAAGATCATGTTCAACATGTTGACAGGGTGCTCAATTATTGCAGGAGAAATAATTATATGCAAAAACCTCCAAATGTTTCTTTGGAGTAGAGGAGGTGGAATATTGGGTCATATTCTATCTCATGAAGGTGTTAAGGTAGACCCTAGCAAAATTAAAGCCATTAAGAAATCGAAAATCCCCACATTCATAAAGCATCTGCGAGGATTTCTTGGGTTGATATGGTATTATCGCAAGTTTGTTAAGAATTATGGGAGAATAGTAGCACCTCTAACAACATTACAGAAGAAAGATGCATTTTCCTCGAATCAAGAAGAAACGAATGCCTTTGAACATATTAAAGAGGCAACGTCTCAAGGATCGGTCTTAGCTACACTGGACTTCACAAAAACCTTTATTGTGGAATGTGATGTCTCAATAAATGGATTTTTCATTGTTTTAATGCAAGAAGGAAGATTCATTGCTTTTGAAAGTCATCCAATCAAAGGAAAGTATTTACACAAAGCTATTTATGAGAAGGAAATGTTGGCAATACTACATTCCTTAAAAAATGGCAACCTTACCTAATGGGAAGATACTTCAAGGTAAAAATGGATCATGAAAGTCTTAAATACTTTTCAGAACAAATATTATCTTCAGAAGAGAAACAAAAATATGTCACAAAGATGTTGGATTATGACATTGAAATCGTCTACAAAAAAGGGAAGAAAAATGTTGCTACAAATGAACTCTCAAGAAAGGATAAGGATGTGAAAGAATTGCTTTGTTCCATTTCTATCATCTAACAAGATTGGATAAATGAAGCAAGGGATGAATGGGAGAATGATGAAGTAGTGTCGACACTCATTCAAAAGTTGTAGCAAGGTCCTAGTACATCTGATACTTTTAGCTGGAAAAAAGATTCGTTAAGGTACAAAGATCTCTTATACCTCTGTACGAATTCCCAACTCAAAAAAAAGATTCTTCTAGATTTGCACACCTCTCTCTTAGGAGGCCACTCAGGATTTTTAAAAACTTACCATAGGGTTAAGAAGGATTTTTTTTGCGATGGCCTTAAATCTGATTTTCAAAAGTTTGTGGCAGAATGTTTGGTTTTCCATCAAAATAAATTTGAGACAATTAAGACCTCAGGTATGCTACAACCTTTGTCCATTCCAAGTCAACATTGGGAGGAGGTTTCAATGGACTTTATTATAGGTTTACCCAAGTCCGAAGGAAAGAGTGTCATCATGGTGGTAGTTGATACACTTAACAAGTATGCACACGTTTGTGCATTATCTCATCAATTTAAAGCTAGTTTCTACTAGATTTATGGAAACAATTCAAAAGCTACATGGAAACCCAAAGATTATTGTAAGTGATAAAGATCTCATTTTCACTGGAAATTTTTGGATGGAATTACATTCTTGTTTGGGTACTTAGTTAGCTCATAGCTCATCTTATCATCCTCAATATGATGGGCACATTGAGATAGTGAACAAATGTTTCAAAGGATATCTTCATTTCTTTGTATATGATAAATAGACACAATGGGTCAAGTGGTTGCCTCTAGCTAAATGGTGGTATAACACTTCCTTCCATAGTGTAGCAAAAATGATGCCATTTATGGCACTTTATGGATATGATCCACTGTCCACATCATATTTAAGAGAAAATTCTAACGTTCAAGCATTGGAAGATCACATTTAGCATCAACAATAAGTTCTCAAATCTTAAAGGATAACCTCACTTTGGCACAGGATAGAATGAGACAACAAGCTTATTAACATCACAACGATATAATTTTTTTATATATGTGACTCTGTATTTCTATCACTACAACCATACAAACAAATATCCCTCGAGCAAGATAAGAAGGATAGTAAATTATCACCAAAGTATTATAGTCTTTACAAGGTGTTGCAAAAGATTGGTAATATGGCATACAAATTGGAGCTTCCTACATCTTCCTGACTGCACCCAATTTTCCATGTTTCATCCTTAAAGAAGGTTATAGGTGAGAACCTACCATTTCAAACAATATTTCGAGAACTTAACGAGGCAGGGAAAATCATATTTGAACCTAAACTAGTCATAGAAACAAGAACTCAACAACTATGAAATCAATCAATTTTAGAGTATATCATCAAGTGAAAGAACTTACCCGCTAAAGGTTGCACTTGGGAGGATGAGAATTTTATACAAAAACATCTAGAACTACTCAAGTGTTGAGGAAATCACTTTTTTGAATGAGAGGGGCATGTTAGGTCCCTATAATACTAGTGTATTCCCCTATTATTATTGTCATTGTGGCCCCTTATTATTATTGTTGTGTCCCTATTATCCCCAAATTGTTATTATTGTGCCCCATAGAAGCTCACTATTGTTATTGTTGTGCCCTTATATTATTATTGTTATCTGGGCTCTGATTATATTGTGACCCCTTAGACTCATATATATAAAAGTGAGGTTTTGTCATTTGCATCATCCAAGAATTGATCATTTGTGTAATGTAAAAAAGGTTGCCCGCTCGAAGAGGCTGATTTTGAAGTTGTTGATCTATCTTTCCTATCTTTTTGTGAGGTCTTTGCATGACATATACAGTCAAAAAACTAGTTTAAATACGAGTTGTCTTTAGTCCGATTTTTGGAAGTTTTTCCAGTGGGCTTTTCCGGTCTAATTTCTCTAAAATTTGGCAAGAATTTATTGAAATCACATGTTTGATGGGTAACCCCTGCACAATCCAAGTGCCCTAGGGGTTTTTTAGGGTGTTGAATCCATATATACTATCGAAAAACCAGTTTAAATAAAAAAAATCAAGATTTCACCTCAAATTTTTAAGCTAATTCTAGCACCTGAAAGTCCAAAAATTCGCACTAAAGACAACTCCATTTAAATAACACAAATCAAGATTTAACCTTAAATTTTTCCATCGAATTTTGGCACTGGAAATTCCAAAAAATTGCACTAAAAACAATTCCAATTCCAATATTAGACGAAGAATATTCCCTTAACATAAAATCTTGTCCATTTATTTAATACAAATTCAAAATTACTCAAGCCCAATTCCAATATAGACTATACCTTCGATATAACTAGCAAGAATATTATTAGGAAAAAAAAATCAAATTATTAATATTATTATTTATTAGATTCTATATATACTTATTAATATTTTTTTTATAATTTTTTGGTTTTATAAAAAAAAAGGTTTACAATAAATTTATTTTTAATAAGGGTGACTTTTTTTATTTCCTACTTGTGTACTATGATTGATTCCATCTCTCCTTACTATATTTTTTAGGGGTATTTATCATACTAATCCACACGGCACGGAGACTAATCAAGATGTAAATTACCTACATTAAGATTTAATAGTTGCATTTTATTAGGAAGGAAATCCACATTTGTAAAAAATTATTAAAAATAAGTTTCAGTTAAAAATGGTTCAACATTATTTATAAATTTTATACTAAATTAAAATAAACGCAGATTCTTATTTAATTATTGTTAAGGAAATTTTACAATAATAATAATTTTATATTTAATCCTTTAATTTTTATGAAGAGAAGTTTTATATTTTTTTTTTTTTTTTTTTTTTTGTTTTATAAAATATAAATAAAATGCAAATTAAATTAAAGTAACTAAGATTAAGGTAGAGTTATCCATTTAACTCGTTTAAATAAATCAAAATAAAAAATAATTAAATAGAATAATTTTATAAACATAAATAATAATAAAAACTAAAATGACTCGTGGTATTGATCCATAGTATTCATGTTTAGTATAGTCTATCTAAGGGGGATTAAACCAACCTAGATCCATCAAAACTATGGATCTATCAAGCACCAAAAGGGATCAAATCTCTTGAGATGCAAACCTATTTTACAGTGAAAAGAGATTTGATCCCTTTTAACCCTAGGTAGATCTAGAATTAATATGGGCTTAGGCTAGTTTATAAATAGCAACTTCTCCCTACCACCTGAGCTACAACAACTTGATGGATGTGAAGTATATATAAAATATAAATTTAATAGTTATTTTAACATATAAAATAAACTAATAATTCATATTCATAACCATTATATTTTAGAATTTTATATTTAGATTTAATTAATAAAAATATAAAAATTATTCATATGGAGCTTTGGAAGTAGGAAAGATTAAGGAACATCACACAATAGTAATGACAAAGGTTAACACTCTCAGAGAACCTAAATAAAGGATAAGTTCCTCTAGCTGTTGGATACTAATGTTGCAACTTTTTCCAACAATAATGGAAGGCCACTGCTCCACCTCAACTTCTTGGATCTACTTTACTATAGAACACGTCAATGGAACATAGAAAAGTTTATGGCTTGTTCAACCTAAATTTTGATTCCTGGGAGACTAAATCTCATCCTAATTGCATTTCCTAGTAGTAGATGTTGGAAATCACCTCACAATATTGGATTTAGAGTGAGAGAGATTGTTGAAGCTTAGGAGTGTAATGCAGATGCATGTACCCAAGAGAAAGAGTTGCAACTTCAGTAGGAACGGGTCGATCGACAAGATGCAGAATATTAGAATGCATGTACCTAGACCTTTAGTTGCGTATTCCCTCAGACATGCAACACCTAATTTTATAAGGTAAACAATTGGGTGATTCCTCTCGTCTTTCAATCTATAATATTGAAAAAGATGTCATTATATTTATGTTCCTTTGTTTACAAGGGGGTTTTGGGGCAAAGCCTTTCCCCTCCTGGGATTTTTCTTACATAAATGTTGTACATGCACATCCCTTCCCTCAAGTTGATCAGTCCTAGATGAATTCTAAGCCATTCTTGGTTGAGAAATCTCAGGAAGTTCCTCCTATAGAAATCTCTCACCTCGCTCTTGAGAATATATATTATGTCTATGTAGAGTTAACCCTGATCAATCATTTTAATGGTTTATGGCCCCACTCAATTGATCTTTACCAATGGATCCATTCTTCATGGACGTAAGATTGTAAGGTTATCTTCTTCTGCAAATATTTCTTCATTGTGCCTTTTGCTGAATAGGAAGATTACTAGAAATTTTGATGGGAAGGTGCCTAGATACGGGACATTGTCATACTATTTCTAACCCCATGGTTTCTAGATTAAAGCCCTTCTACAATAATCATTTCCAAGCTACCAATATGGGTTTACCTCCTAATACACCTACTCACCTGTGACAGTTCTTAATATTTCAACGCATTATAAACACGTTAGGTTGTTTCCTTAGAATTGATTATTCTCATGGCAAGCTTGTCATATACACCTATGGAAAAATATGATTTGAAATTGATATTGATAACGGATCTCCATACCAAATGAACCTAAAAATAGGTGATTCTAACTAGACCAGGGCTTTCAACTATGAGAAAATTCTTTTAACTGTCACTTCTATAACCAAATAGGTCACTTACATAATTATTATCATGTGTTCAAATCTCACAAAAAGTGGAATACTCAAAATTCCAAAGCTAAAATTTGGAAGCCTTTTGCACTAATTCCTATGGAGGATGAAGCTTTCTCTGTTTGATGTAGGTATTGTGAAGGATCTGATGATGAAATGCATTGGGTGGATAAGGTGCAATATTCGAATCCTGAAAATTCTTCTGAGGACCCTTGTGTCAGCCATGTTCATTTGGCAAGCTCAAAAATAATGAATAATGCTTCTTTTCACACTGAAATGATCTCATGAGTTGGTTTCTTCAGACTTTGCCAAAAAATATGTTTCAATATCCAGGATAATCACCATATTTCCTCGATAAACCAAAATTCAGAAGGTTGGTTCACAGTTTTAAAAGATAAGGGAAATTTATGTCGCTTTGAGAACTAACGACAATTTGCATGATTCTTGTGTGTAAATTTTTCTTTTGTTCCTCTATCACTCATTTGATATTCTTAGTCTCATACATCTTAACAATGTTCTTGTCAATATATGGTAGACTCTGCTAGGCAAAGTGTCCCTATTATATATGATGTATTTGATATCCGATTGATCAATATAATTTACCTTACAAAAAAAAATATAAAAACTTAATATTTACAATAAACTCTTTTTTCTAAGCTAGCACACGCTTTCTCATGTTAAATTAAAAAAACTATAAAATATGCCAAAGAAAAATGCTAAAGGCATATATAAGTAATTATATCTATCAAGGTTTTAATAAAATTAAAATAACAGTATTTATATAATTAGAGATGTAAAATCTATATAAATATAATTATATTGTTAAGAACTAGTACATATCCATTTTAACTCTAGATTTATCAAGCATCATGAGGAATCAAATGTCTTAAGGTTCAAGCATTTCCTCAAGTTTTTCATTAAAAATTAATTTTGTTACATCTTCAGATATTTTATCTTTTTTGATGCTTGGTAGACTTAGAAAAAAGATGAATATATACTGATTTGCATGTTGAAAAATCCAGTTGATGAAGGAAATTGTAGTCACATTGTTACAAATTAATAAAATAAAATTCCAATTATGTACAAATAGAAAATCAAATTATAGTTAACTTAAGTAAATAATGTAGTGAACAATCAAATTGGAACCATGACATGGAGAGCTAATTATTTTGTAAGTGAAGCAATAGAGTGAATCATTCAAGCATGGTACCACGACAAAAAATATGAGGCACCATTTTTGTTTCTTCTTTATTGAGAAGAAAATGCAAAACATATATAAAACAATTGACAACAAAGCCCTCCATCCATATCCACAAACAATAGTGAGGCACTAGTAAATATCACTTAAGCACATCTGTATTAATCAAGTAATGTTACAATATAAATACATGAATTCTTCCTAAAGATAGTGAAACTATATTGATCGCATAATCAACTAGTTGAGAATATTTCTTGATCTCACACCAATTTTGGAATCTAGTCAATGGAGAATATGTCTCAACCTAACTAGATCTAATAACGTCCTAAATACTAGGAATAATCTCTTTTACATAGAAATAATCACACATAAAAAAACAAAAAAGTAAAAATTATATTCTCTAACACTCCCCCCTAATACTACTTATTTTAATATTGATTAACTAACATTATTTGTGGTCCAAAATAGCATTTACGATCATTGCTAAAAATGTTGACATCCATATAAAGAAACAAGCATCCGTGAGAATTCATGGTTTATTACTCGTTGCAACCACCGGTATAGTAGGATGTCATTAGTGTACAAGGTTTGTTCATCAATCACATCTTCATACCTATTGATGAGCCCTGATATTTCACAAAGGATGTTGCAACTCCCAAGGCTTATCAACTTAAATTATCAACTCCGGATTTGTATAAACGTAGAGGTGACAATGCTATACGCACAATAGGTTAAGTTGTACTCAAGTCACCCTCGGATATTTGATCAAATCAAAGTGTTTAGAGACCACTCCCTCAACTAACTAAAAAAATAATTTCTTATTAAAGCATATCATGATTGCAAGAAAATGAACATGATTCTAACTATAGAAATGGAAATACCATTCATTAAATGTAAATGCCAATTGAAATTGCATGAAAGGAAGAGGCTAGTATAATTGTAGAAGTAAACCGTGCTAGTCTATTTGAATACTTACTGAAATAAATATCTTACTTGCATGAATAATTTATCTATTATTAACTTGCTTAAAAATGAGGAATTCAACCTTCAACACAATTATATGTAAAAAAATGCTAAGTCTAATTCTACCTTTTGTCTTATGGTTTCAGCGAGGAAAGGATGGGATTGGAGTGGTATTAAAGTATTTTGTAATCATGAAATTAGATTTTAGGGGCCATTACTCAACTTCAGAGTGCAAGGGTCAAAGTGTGGAATGGATATGGTTGAAGAAAGGAATGCTACAGGAGTGTTATAGGAAGTGCTACAGGAGACCCTATTTTGCTACAGGAGGGGGTCTGAGATCTCTTTGAGGACAAGAATGGGATATTGAAGGTGAAGGAGGGTAGATAAAGGTTAATGAAGGTCAACGAAAGGTGTAGGGACCACTTATCCAAGTTTAGTACGCCTCAGAGGCCTATCTTGCACCAAAGGTTATGCCAACCGAGTCCTTCATTTTCCCTAGAAGAGTGATCTTCGTGGCAATGTTTGGAAGTAATGTAATGTGTCCATGAGAGATATGTAATAGTATAGATGGATGTGGAATAGTGCTCCCACCCATGCAGGTCAATGTAGAATAATCGAACACATGCGTCAAATGATCAACATCACGACAAAAATTAACATGGAAAGGATGAGTTGAATTTTATTAAATCTACCCTACCCTACAACACAACTCTAATTGTCAATTCAATGCTACTAACTTCTAAGTTGCAGAGCCCAAGCATGCAAAAGGATTACAATCCAACACTTAACAATTTCCAAGAAATCATAAACAAATATTTTTGTGTTGTTGTTGTAGATCTTCCAACCACTCTTCCCACAAGAGAGGTGATAGATAAATCTACAACTACAATTTTGCAATATAATCCTACTTAAGTAGCAAAATAACTTGAATAAGAGAAAAACAAGAATAAAATACAAGAGATGGACTAAATCCCCTAGGTTGTGCCAAAACCCAAGGGTTTCATCCCTCCAAAACTAACTCATATGGAGGCTAACAGTAAACCTTCCATTAACCAAAAATAGGAGCCACATACATGGCATGAAAGATAAAAATAATAGTTTCATGCACTAGGATCTCAATAGTTATCCTATCTCCCACAAAATTTTTAACCCTAATGAGCCTTTAAGAATATATATTTATACGAAACTAGTTGAGGGTGGCTCCTTTGAAAAGAGGAGTGATTCCCTCCAGAATCTCGATATTGGTGGATTTGGCCTCAAAATATACCTATTGATGGTGCCCATCATCACCCCCTGTTGAAGGTGCTTCTCACCCTCTGAGAAATGTAGTTGTTGACATGAAGTTCATTCATGGCCATAATGCCCTCTCTGACATCCTGAGGAATCTTAGATGGTGTGCATTCTTATGGATATAAATCTGCATTTTCGTTTATGTTTTTCCATTTGTTTTGTTCTCCTGCCTTGTTTCTTCTCTTCTATAGGGCCAATAGTAAGGGAGGACTTAGATTGAGTCTTATCCAATTCATGTTAAACCTTTGCATGATTCTCTTGTATAGTAGGGTTCTCTCCAACACATTACTCAGTGATTCTAGAGAGTGATATTATCTAATTTGCAAACTGTGAGGCATGACATGCCATGTTCTTTAACAAGCCTACAAATATTTTTCCCCAACATCCTAAAGCTATCTTCAAAATGGAGGATATTTTATTCTTGGGATACCATATACCAAGGTGTTAGTTCAAGATTAGTGGAGATGAGTTTGTGGGTTGTAGTTACAGATGACATACTTGGGGCTCACTAACTCTGCTTTGATCTATAAGGGATCCCTCTCTTATTTTTCCATCACCCTCTTTACTTCCTCATCTATTGTTTCCTCATGAGTCAACCAAGAGGCTACTTCCCTTAGTTGCATGTCCCCCAACCTTGAGTTGGGGTCCTATACATTCATGTTTGTGAGGATCATATTGTGTAGAACTCAGCCATTTTGGCTCTATCCTCAATACTTTCATTTATGCAGAACAACAAAGACATCGAAATGATCAAGCTCTTGTCGGTGTCTAGAGTGCGTAAAGACAAAAGAGGAGTTCTAGAGACAGTAAGAGAATTATGAGGGAGTTAGAGAAGCCAAAAGATCAAGAAGCTCATAGCACTAACTGAAGAAGTGAAGTCTAGAGAAGCCTAGATCTGTCTACAGAGTGAGGACATCCAAGGGTAAGATGGTATTCTAAACCCACAAGTTTATTTGTAAACCAATGGAGTTGAGTGTGGAACTTGTAAAAGAAAGATTACCATAATCCCGGAGAGCCTAGTCAAGTTGATTAGAGCTCAAGGAGATGTAGCCCAAGATATCATGGAGAACTCCATATTATATTGTTGTCTTATGTGTTTTGTTATTTTCTGCTTTATTTATTGTTATATGCATTTCATATCAGTTTAAGCAAATAAACTTAAGGCATTTGATCAATTAAAGACAAACACAAGCATACACCTATTTCAAGTTTTTCTAATTCTGCATTTATCAATCATAAGCATAGATCTTAGGAATATATAAGCTTTGGAGTGGCAGAGGTTCTTGCAAGCTTGACAAGAAGCCTTTAGTGCCCCATTTCAGATCAATTCCTATGCTCAAAAATCTTGGAGAGAAGCCTCCCGAGCTCACTATAATTTTGACATTGTAAAAGGCTAGGAAGGTCAGTATTACAAGAAAGATTATGAAACTGAGATCTAATGTGGTTGTATGCGGGGCACTCTAAGAGGAAGTGATTGTGATCCTCATTATTCATATTCTCACAGAGATTGAAGATCCTTTCCATTCATGATGTTTTAGGAACTACCCAACGACCCATTTCACTATGGTGCTTGTGAGAGTTCTAATCTTGGCTATATTAATTTTCTTCTTTGAGCTAGTTAAAACAGAGAGATACTTTTGTTCTTCTAGAGTGGTTGTTATAAATAATAACAACTATATTCTTATATATTTTATTATTTATGATTATTATATTAATATTGCAAATAATATATATTAACTCATAATAATATTAGTAATATTAAATTAATAATAATAATAATTGATAAATATTATGTTATTACAATAATATAATAATATAATTAATTATTATATTTATTATAATAATAATACAATAGTTATATATATTAATAATAATAATTATTTATTATTATTATTATTACCCAAGGGATTAATATTAAAACCCCAAGAATTATGAACACCAAGGAATAATATTAAACAAAAGGGACTAATATTATAAACCCAAGTAATTAGTCAACCAAAGGGATAAATATTAAAAACCTATTGGATCAAGAAGCGAAAGGGATCGATATTACAAACATAAGAGATTAATCGATATTATAAACCCAAGTTAATAATAAACCCAAGTGATTAATACTAAAACTCCAAGGGATTATGAACCCAAGAGACTAATATTATAAACCCAACATTGGTAAACCCTAATATAAATATTAGAAAAACTAAAATAAACATGGTTTATTTTCATGGTGAAACCATCCTTCTCACAATGCGACATTCAACCATCGTTGACCATGTTTGGCTATGATTGACAATAGTTGACAATGATTGATATTATAAACTTAAGGTAATAATAAACCCAAGGGACTAATATTATAAACCCAACGTATATAAACCCTGAGATAAATATTATAACCACTAAAATAAACATGATTGACCATCATTGGTTTTCAAATTGACACAATGATTATCACAGTTCCATGTTAGGACCATGGTTCACCATAGTTGACATCATAATAAACCAGGTTGACTCTGGAATAATAAACCCAAGCGATTGATATTATAAACTTAAAGAATAATAAACCGAAGGAATAATATGAAAACCCCAAGGGATTATGAACCTAAGGGAATAATATTAAACAAAAGGAACTAATATTTAAACCCAAGGTATACAAACCCTGAGATAAATATTAAAAATACTAAAATAAACATGGTTGAATTAATAAACCCTAAGAATTAATATTTTAAAGTCAAGGGATTAATAAACCAAAGGGATTATTAATATTATAAACCCAAGGAACAATAAACGCAAAGGATTAATACTCAAAACCCCAAGGGATTATGAACCTAAGGGGCTACTATTATTATCCTAAGTTATATAAACCATAAGTGCATAATTTTTTTTCATAATGTGAGATCTGGCCATGATTGACCACAGTTGACCATGGTTTGTCATGGTTGACCATGGTTGGTCATAGTTGACCATGATTAATATTATAAACCCAAGTTAATAATAAACCCAAGGTATTGGTATTATGAACCCAATGGAAACATAAACCCAATGGATTAATACCAAAACCCGAGGGAGTAATATTAAAAACCAAATATTGGTAAACCCAAATATAAATATTACAAACACTAAAATAAACATGGTTTATTTTAATGGTGAGACAATCCTTGTCACAATGCGACATTCAACGATGGTTGACCATGGTTAGCCATGATTGACAATGATTGACTATTAATGATATTATAAAACTAGGGGAATAACAAACCCAAGAGATTGATATTATAAACCCAAAAGAATAATAAACCCCAAGCATTAATACTAAAACTCAAAGGGATTATAAACTCAAAAAAATACTATTAAATTAGTTAATATATATCTTCAGATAATTTGTTTAAATCTCTATTTAAATATTTTTAAAAAATATAAGATTTAGAAATCTTTTTACAATGTATAGTTAGAAATTTACACATTCCCTCCTATTAATTTATGAACTAAACCTCTCAACTCAATAAACAATAGTGCAAGTATGTTATTCAACCTAATAAACATTTGAATGTGAAACAGCCTAATCGAAACCAATACGCGACACGGAGGGCAATGTCAATCTTCTATGCTAGTCGTTTGACTTTTATGTTTTCCAATTGCAGTAGTCTATAACGCGACTTTTTGAAAGCCTTTCTAGCGGATTTTTCCGGTCAAAATCTGGCAGCAATTCATTGGAATCCCAAGTTTGATAGCTAGTTTCTGCACAATCAATGGCTCCTAGGGGTTTTTCAGGGTGTTGAATCCAAATATGCAGTTAAAAAACCATTTTAACTGCTAAAATTCAAGATTTAACTTCATTTCTTTCGTCGGATTCCGTCACCGGAATCTCCAAAAAGTCGCATTATAGACAACTCCTTTCCAATTTATAACCTATGATAAATAGGATTAAACCACCTTTACCTAAATAGGATTA
>APFE031216159.1:0-19494 GCA_000404065.3 Pinus taeda
CACTGCATATATTGAATGCTTTCACTCTTAGCAGTTGAGATATCTGTTTCTGTTTGATTGCATGAATGAATGATGTTGGGAGACAGGTGCTAAAGATTCCTGCATACAGGAATACGGTTCTGTTCCCATTAATTGCTTTCCTTTATCTACAGTGTGAGTAGAAACAAGAGAACAAGTGTTGAAGGTTCCTGCTCACAAGAATAGGGTCTTGATCTCTTAAGTTTACAGTGTGATTAGGTGTCAGGCATCAGGTGCTGAAGTTCCTCACTAAGGAATAGGGTCCTGTTCCTGCTGTGGTTGATTGATTTCTTTCCTTGCAGATTGATTTTCCTTTATTTAAATTGTAACTGCAATAGAGGGATTATCTCCGTATAACTTAATTGACTTCAGCTTTGATTAAATAGAGTGTGAACCAGTAGATTGGTGAGATTAATAACTGTGTGTTCTTTCTTTTACTACAACATTGCTTCTGCTTTTGAAATCGAGCATATCCAGTGCGAGACTACCTTTGAAATAAAAAGACTTCCTCGGGTTGACAATTTATGTGGTGCTTGAATTGTGGAAACAATTCAAACGGCCAACAATGAGTAGGTGAAACTTAAAAGCATATTACTTCATCTCTCTATGCCCTGAAGAGAGGGAAGTCCCACCCATTTTACGTGTCAAATTTGGAAGGTTGGCACTCATTATCAGAATCTAGTCTTTGAATTTTGAAACAACTTTGTTGTCTAGAAAAATGGACTTTATGAAGTTTTACTGTGAAAGCACAATCACTGTTAATGTACAATAATATAATGTATTCATTGTAATTAACTCTAGCACTCTCTAGTGTCTTTGGTTTTCAACATATAACAACAAGCTCCTCAATGCTAATATTTGTGGAATCTCATTGATTGAGGATGACTCCAACTTGAAATTATTGAATTTCAAATAGGAGGCCACACTATCTTCAATCTACTTGGATATACATGCAAAATTGAAGCTATAAGAACCTCTTAGTAAACTCTCGAGTGCTTTGCATATCTTCACTTCCATTTTTCTAAAATCAATAATATTTGAATGTTGGGAACAATCACACCAACTTCCTTTGATGAGGTCATTGGCCGAAAATCAGGCATTATTTTAAGAATTCATTAATCTCCATCAAAAAAGAAAAATGTGAAAAGGTAAAGGTGGATTTATATGTGTTTTATAGTCAAAGTCCTAATTGATTTGTGTCAAGATAAACATTTAACAATAAAAAATTAATAATGTCTACATCATGTTTCTTAAATTTTGAAACCATTTGAAAGAATATAAGCTACCATGGATAAGAAATTATATGAATTCTATAGAGGCAGATGTAAATACTTAAATTTTAACTTTTAGAAAGGTCTTGATGGTTTTCATCAACTAGAAAGAGACATTGTAGAGCTACTACTATAAAAATATTCTACTATGTATTGTGACATCTTGAAGAGTTGCAAAATTTTAGCAAAGTTTGACCAACTTTTACTATGTATTCTGACATCTTGAAGAGTTGCAAAATTTTAGCTAAGTTTGGCCAAACTTCTATTATGTCGCAAAAATATCCCATAGTGATACTTACATTGCCTAAAAAATGCACGTGAAGTACATACCCTTTGATTAGTATCAATTCGCACGTATAGAAAAAAATAAGTCTCAACAATGTCGAAGTCCATTTCATAAATTAGTTCTTGGTTCTTCAAGATTTGTTTTAATAGTTTCACATCAATTTAAAATGTATCATGCTGTCTACTATTGTAATAAGTAGCTAAGGAAAGTTTCTATTCTTTGAGTGATTAATCCAAGTGATGAACGACAACGATTGTATGGGCTTGTGCATATAACATTCCCACATCTTATTGGAGTTGAGAAAAACCAAATTCTTTGAAGATTTTTAATCTGTTGCATGGCTCAAAGTTTGGAAATTTGGTTCTTGTAAACATTGCTTGTTGTAGTCTATGTATAGTTTATGAACATGAACATGAACATTATGAATATATCTTTTTAGCAAAACATCAAGTCCATTATTCTAAAAGGACAGTTGACTTTGACACCATATGCATGCTCTGTGACTTATTTTTTGTTAAGTGATGACCAATATTAGAGTTTTATACAACTATTGACATTTCGTAATGGAGAAACTCCAAGAAATGGAGGAGAGACAAAGGTTTTGGACGGTATGCATTTTTTTGTTATTCTTTATACCACTTCATCAAAATTCAATCAAGATTACATTTCGTAGAAATTTGGTAGGTTGAATAATATAATATTGCTTGTTATACAAGCTTAGTGGTCTAATGGACATGAGAGGGAGCTACCTATATTTTGAGGATTGTCGATATGGAATTAAGTATAAAAATGTCTGATGTATTTTTGTCAAGTTAATGAGAGTGGAAAAAGGAGCGACACCTCATTGGCATTGTTCATACATTTTGTGTCATTTGGAATATTTTGCAAGTCCAAAACAACAATCATGTGTTCTACAAGGGCCACGTCTAACTAAAAGGTTTCTTTTCCTTCTAGATTGTTGCAAAATATGAATTCATGCATAAGAATTTGCTATTACGAATTCTCCAAAACTCCACCTTTGGTTGCAACCCCCAAAATAGTGAGCTCATTCAACATAGCCTCTTAGCATTGACATCCATTTTCACCTGTCATTAGATCCGGTTGTCGAGGGTCTCTTAAATCACTAATGACTTTTTTGTTGGTTCTGAATACTTGAAAAATGCACGAATTTTCTCTTAGACTTATAATTTTTTCCTAGAGTTTTCTTAATCTATTTTGATTTAAAATTAAACTTAGAATTTTTTTCCAGCAACTTTGGACTAGGATTTTGGTCATTACCTGCTCTGGATTTTGAGCTTCTTAGCTATGCAAGGAATGTCATGTTGTAGGGTCCAACATTTTGTTATGTGTTCATATTGACCTCTAAAATTAGTTTGGTGTTCACATTGACCTCTCCATTTATTTTGATGTTCATATTGACCTTTAAATAAATGCAATGGCTTACTAAAATGCTATTTGAGAAGAAAAATATACCAATTATATTGTTTCAAAGTAAGCAAGCAGGTTGCCACAAAACTCGTAGAACAGTTGAGGTGTATGGGTCTTGGGATTCTTCTAAGGGGTGTTTAGATCACTATTTTGTAGCAATTGAAGTGTTTGCTTCAATATTGGGGTTATTTAGCAAGTATCTTGTTAGAAAATTCTTGGAACTTTCAGGTAAATGGAATTGTTGGGAATTCATGTTGCCGAGTTAATATTAACTATATAGTTAATATGGTAATCAAGTACTTAGTTCCCTCCATTTTTTACTTTGTTTATTTACAATCCCAATATACAACTATCTTTTCCCAACTTGCTTATTTATTGTCTTAATTGATCTGCTCTAATTGTCCTCCATTGGATCTGAATATTGACACTAACAGATCTTTGAGTGATTACAATAAATATATATATATGACATCACACATACTCTGTTCCCTCAACACACTAAATTTTTGAAGAGATACCCAATCTCCAAACTTTTCTGTTCCAAAAATATATATAGAAAGGTAAAAAAACTAAAACATTATCGACATGTACTTTGAGCCTGATATAACAGAGAATAACGTAGATATTTAGTTCGATTAAGTTAAGCACATATATTTAGAACAAACAATATTTTAATGAAAATTGAAAGTTTCTAAACAAATCATATTATAAACGAAAATGAAAATCATCCATCGAAAAGGCATAAGCATCCCAATGAGCAAATGGAATAAATTTAACACGTGCCTTTGAACACAAATATAAACTATAAATTAAACAATACGTGTCTAAGTGTTCTTTTGCCATGAGCCAAGTTTCACTTTTTGTTTTTCTAGAACAAATATTGGAACCTGTCAACCTCCTCAAAACTGCCGGATTGAAAAAAATTGATACGCACAAAACAAATGGGTCAAAATGCTAAAATCTGCATTCTAGAACATTTATTTTCTTTGTATAACTGCGAAAAGTAGCTGCACGAACATGAAGATGTGAAGATATTGCCACCAATCTACATGCTGAGATTCAAGTTGTTGAATTTAAAGGTTTATGCTGAGATTCACGTTGTTGAATTTAAAGGTTTATGAAATATATTTGAATTAAAAAAAAAACATTTAACAATTATATATTGTCATTCATTTTCCAAAAGTGGAAAACACTTTGCCACTCTGGAAAGTCTTGTGGTCGATATGTTCATCTGGTGTGGATGGTGGGCGGTGAAGGGTTCATCTCACGTTGACTCCAGTTTTGTTTTGTTGGACAATGAGTCAATGTTTCATGGTGATTTAAACTGTTAAAACCTTTCGAGAAGAGTCGAGAAAGTTGGGGAACAGATGATTTCATCCCACAGAATATGTGAGAAGATTGGTTGAAGATGAGGAGGACCAGCAGCTGCACGAACATGAAGATGAGAAGATAGTGCCATCATGCCAGATGCTGAGATCGCTCCATTGCTGCTTCTATTTCTTCTTCCAATTCCTTCATATCTACCCTCTATTTGTTTTTCGATTTTGTCGGAGGATGAGCAAAGTCTTCCGCTCTACGCGCGCGGAAGACGTACATTGAGAGACGTAAATTTTTTAATACTTTGTTTCTTTATAGAAACATCTAGAGTTGATTACCTCATCAAAATTGAATTTAAGAGGGTAGCTGACATGGTTCTGGCTTGAAAAATTTAAGAGGGTAGCTGACATGGTTTTGGCCAATCGTTTTGAAGCTAAATCTAAATGTTTTAAGGTTTAGTTTGTCAAAGGTTTAAGAGGGTAGCTGACATGGTTTTGGCCAATCGTTTTTAAGCTAAATCTAAATGTTTGAAGGTTTAGTTTGTCAAAGGTTTATGAACTATATTTGAATTAAAAAAAAGCATTTAACATTTAGAAATTGTCACTATTTTTTTAGAAGTGGAAAACACTTTGCCATTATGGAAAGTCTCGTCGATATGTTCATCTCATGTGGATGGTGGGCTATGAAAGATAGAAAAATAGAGAGCGAATAGAGACTTCAGAGAGAGTGATCGCACAATAAAAATGACACATTGTATATTTTTATTGATTATCACATATATAAAATATAAATTATGGACTTTTGATATATTTAGATGATGATTATGATTCATATATTGAAAACAATAATTTTTAGATTGGCTTCTTGTAATTTTTAATGACAACTATACATGACATGGAAATATTATTTCTAACACCGTCCATTAATATTTACATGGAAAATACTAAAAACGCATATTACAACAACCACTCTGGAATCTCACAAACACTGCTCTTTCATCACCATATCTTCGAGTTGTCACTTGACCTCCATTTAAAACACAACTGCTTCAGACCATCTTTGATGTACTACTTTGCAAAATTGACGCTTCTCGACCTCCTAGAGCACGATGGGCTAGTCTCGATAATGAACCATCCTATAGAAACAGCTCCATCTGTTGAACACATGGTCTTCCGTTGTACTCCCCAATTATCTAGGAAGATAGTCTAAGTACTGAATGTATCCAAAAGTCAATTATACAAGGTGACCTCTTAAATACGTAAGAAAATTAACTTGTACGCTAATGTTCGTGACTCCACACAACGCCACAAACTTATAAAAAATTATACATAATTAAATTAATGATATGTTCTTATATCAACCTATTTATCAAAAACTACCAATTTAAAATTATATTAGTCTTTTTAAGAGTTAGTTCTTCATTTGATTTTTCTCATTACACTTAAACAATAACACACTATAACACTACACCATAAAAAGTCTACCAACAACCTCATTTTTTGTTTTTTATTAACACTCATTTCACCATTTAAAAAAATAGGAACTCCTTATGACATGCAATTTACTCTCCATAAAAACAAATTTAAACTTTATGGGTTGGCTTGGTTTTGACGAATCCTAGAACGAGATTACATTTACCAGCCCCCATTTTCAAAGCAGACATTGGACCCAAAATCGCCTAAGGGTTAAACCGTTTGGATCAGAAATAATTGAAGGAGACATTGCATTCCGTAGTTGTGTTGATATTAGAAAATCAGAGAGAGATGCATAAGAATGAAATCAAATCTCATTGATCAAACTGCTTGG
The DNA here is from genome assembly GCA_000404065.3 of Pinus taeda. Taxonomy (NCBI): domain Eukaryota; kingdom Viridiplantae; phylum Streptophyta; class Pinopsida; order Pinales; family Pinaceae; genus Pinus; species Pinus taeda. Next base: position 6,127 of record APFE031216159.1, read on the forward strand.
ACAACCAATACATTATATAGGCACACATAGACAGTTTCTAGGACAATCTAGATCCAAATAATTCAAATCACCAACTCACAACACAAACTACGAAGACACAACTCATGACAGATAGACTCAAACACTAACTACGAGAATACAACTCATCAACTTTATCTCGACATATCATTTCTACATTATTCCAACATCCCCCCTTTAATGGAGAAATGGATTTTCAATAATGCCTAGTTGTTGTCTACATATTTCAAAGTTCATCTTTCCAAGATGCTTGGTAAAGATGTAAGCTACATTCTCACTTACATTACAATACACTAAATGAATCTCATTTGATTATATCTTTTCTCTTACAAAATGATGTTGGACTTCAATATGTTTAGTTCTTACATGATAAATTGGATTATTTCTTGCTTCATGGAACTCTGGTTGTCACAATTGAAGCTAGTTGGTCCTCTTTTCTTTTCTTCAACGTCTTCAAGAATCCTCCTTAACCAAATAGCTTCACAAGTTGCATTGGTCAAAGCTTTGTATTCAACTTTTGTGGATGACAAAGAAATAACTAGTTGTTTCTTGCTACTCCATGATACGACCCCCGATCCTAAATTGAATGCATATCCAGAGGTTGATCTTCTATCATAAGGATTTCTAGCCCAATCTGAATCAGAAAAACATGTCACCTCAACATTAGACTCACCAGTATACAAAATACCAAAATAAAGTGTTCCCTTCAGATATCGAAGGACTTTCTTTACTGCTTTCCAATGGCTTTCACAAGGCTTAGCCATAAATTGACTAAGGATGCTCACAGAATATGCTATATCTGGCCTAGTAGTGGTGAGGTAGTTCAAACTTCCCACCAATTGACGATACAAAGTTCCATGCACTTCTTTAGATCCATCATCATTATACAACTTGGCATTCTGTTCCAAAGGAGTAGACACTGGCTTGCATTCAAACATATGAAATATTTCAAGGATTGTCTTTGCATATTTGCTTTGTGTGATGGTTGTCTTACTAGATTCCCTCCAAATTTCAAGACCCAAACAATTATAATGAAATTCACCAAGATCCTTCATTTCAAATACCTATGACAACTGAATTTTAATTTCTTCAATCAACCTGAGTGCACTGCCTGTTATGATAAGATCACAAACATACAAAGATATCAAGGCAATATTCCCATCTTCATCTCTCTTGATATACAAGTTAGGATCACTTTTGCTTTTCACAAAACCTTTGCCATAAAAGACTGAATCTATTTTCACATACCAAGATCTTGGTGCTTGTTTCAAACCATACAAAGCTTTCTTTAACCTGCAAACAAGATGCTCCTATCCTTGCTTTACAAACCCTTCAGGTTGAACCAAATAAACTTCTTCTTTTAATTCACCATTCATGAAAGCATATTTGACATCTAACTGATGCATTTTTCTAATTTTGTTTTGTTGCTAATGCAATCACGATTCTAATTGTATTTAGTTTAGCTACAGGTGCAAAAGTATCTTCATAATCGATGCCTTCTTCTTGTGAATAGCCTTTTGCAACCAATCTAGCTTTATACTTATCAATACTACCTTCAAGATTAAACGTTCGTTTGAGCAACCATTTGCATCCTAAGGGATCTTTATCTTTGGGCAATTTTGTTAATTCCCATGTGTCATTCTTCATTATAGAGTTGTATTCCTCATTCATTGCATTTCTCCATTCTTTACATTCTTTAGCTTCTTCATAACTTGAGGGTTCTACAACATTCATTACATGAGACATTAATGCATAATATTTATACCTTATAGGTGGTTGAATTTGACGTGATGACCTCCTTAGAGTTTTACTGTTTTCATCCTTCTTCCTGCTATGTGGAGTGTCATGACTACTGGATGCTTCCTGCTCATGAACCTATACTTGTTCCTATACTTGTTGTTGTACCTGTTCCTGTTCATGTTCAAAACATGCTTCTATTTTGACATAATAATCAATATCATGCCATACACATCTGTTATTCATTTTATCACCTTCATCTACATTTTCATGAAACACCACATCCCTACTTGCAAGCAATTTATGTGAAGTAGGATCAAACAACTTGTATGCCTTTTGATCATCACAATAACCAATGAATGTGCACTTAATTGATTTTGCATCAAGTTTTCTTCTTTCATCTTTTGGAATATGAGCAAATTCCTTACATCCAAAAACTCTTAAATGATTTACTTTTGGTTTAAATCCATAAAATGCTTCAAAAGGTGTTTTCAGATTTAAAATTTTGGTTGGACTCCTATTTTTCAAATAAACAACAATACTAATGGCTTCAGCCCAAAAACCATTAGATATATTTTTACCTTGAAGCATACTTCGTGCACATTCCACTAGTGTTCTATTTTTCCTCTTAGCAACTCCATTTTGCTGAGGTGTATGAGGAACTGTAAATTGTTGTAGAATCCCATGACTTTTGCAATATTGATTAAAAACTCTTGATTTGTATTCTCCCCCCTGATCAGACTTGAGAATTTTGATATATTTCCCAGTTTGTTTTTCCACCATGTTTTTGAATTCCTTAAAGTATTCAAAAACATCACTTTTCTTTCTTATGAAACATACCCAAGTGTATCTAGATCTATCATCAACAAAAATAAGAAAGTACAACGCTCCTCCAAGAGATCTAATTTGCACAGGTGCACATACATCAGTATGAATTAATTCAAGTAGTTCTCTTTTCCTTTTTTCTTCATGTATAGGAAATTCCTCTCTATGTTGCTTGCCAAGTGCACATGCTTCACATTCAACATGATTATTCTTCATAACAGGAAGACCTTCAACCATTGTTTTTCTTTGAAGTAACATTAAATCAATGTGATTTAAATGCCCATACCTTTGATGCCATAACTTTTCTGTACACATTGTTGTAGATGCCAATGCTTGATGCCCTATCCTGGTCACATTCAACTTATACAAGCCTCCAACTTTGGTACCTATGGCAATAACCTTGTAGTGATCCTTGATATCTTTAACAACACTGTGATTTGACAAATTCCGCCTTTAAATATTGATCAGCAATAGTAGAAACATAATTTTTTTTTTTTAATACCATGAACATACAACACATCATGGATCTATCTCTCTTTTCCATTAGGTAACATCACACCTATTACTCCATATCCTTGAACTTGAAGGGATCTATTATCTCCTAGATAAACACATGTTCCATCAATGTTCTCATGATATCCATCAAACCAATCCTTATTACAAGACATATGGAGTGATGCACTAGAATCAATGAACCAAGCATTCACATCATCAGTCTCAGCAGGCAATGCAACATCATAAACAAAGAATTTGAGATTTTTAAATCCATCCCTAATGCTTTGATATCGCCTAAATTAGGAAAGATCACCAAAACTAACGAATTGGGAAGACAATCAAAATGATATGTTATACCCTATAGGAATTTTAACCTCCAAGCTCGCGTTATTATTATGCTCGTAGCACACTTCCAAATACGCATTTCCTCACACCTTTCAAACAAAAATAGGAAACCTAGCTTTGATTTTTAAGCTTAAAAAGTGATGCAAAACCTCAATTATAAGGCCCACGAATTATTATTGTCTGGTAATGGCATGCTTTGAACATAGTGAACATAGTGTGTTCCTATTTTCGATCGTGGCCCTTCGGGTGAATTGTAGTGAATCAAGATTACTTTGTCTTTCAAAAAATGTAAACAATCTTGAAAAGCATTCAAAGGATGACAATTACTCCCTACGAGCAGGAAATTTGGTATTTTCCACTTAAAAAACAAAGGAAAAACTCACCATATTTTCATGAGCACTCTCCTCATATGCACATATATGATCAAATTATTTTGGTGGTGCATTACATCAATATTGTAGTGATTTTGATCATCCATTTCTCAACTAGCATTTGTTAGGATAAATGCATGCATTACAGATAATAAAAGAATAATGCATATATATGTTAAATTGTATATATATATATATATATATATAATATATATATATATATATATAATATAATAATATATATATAATTGCATTGTAAATAAGTGTATTTTTGGTATAATATTGTTGGTTACATGGAAGATAATAGTTTTAAATCTAAATTGTTATGAATATTGGGGAAACATTTTTACCATTTTACTTTGTATTTGAGAGGGAAGAGATATGATACATGATTGATATTAAGGCTTCTAGTTTTGAAGCCCTATCAATCAAGCATGTACAATGGAACTTGAACCAAACCATAATCAAAACTAGAACTATAGTCTAAGTCAAAGCAATGTGCATGATTTGGTTTGTAGTTCTCTTAAAACTGCCATTTAGTAGAAGACTTACAACTTCAGTTTGTAGTCATTTTCAAATCACCACTCGTGAGCACTTCCACTTAGCTAGAGACTCAACTTCCAAGGAAATCATAAACTAGATTTTTGGTCATCCTAAAACCTCTAGATACAAAAATCACATTCAACCTTTGGCCGCTTGCTTAATTCTCTACTTGGAATGACAATAAACCTTTTGGATTAAGGGGAAGAATGTTAGACATCTAATTTGTTGGGGTTATGGTGTTGAATACTAAGTGCCATAGGAAGTGCAAGACACCTTGGAAGATGAATTCAATAATCCCCCCAAAAATATATTTATATGTATATGATTTGAATAATATGCAAATAAAACTTATCTTTAGTTATGCTCACTTTAACATTTCTTTATAAATGATAAATAAGAAAGCGTAAAATAATAATTTTAATAGTTAAAGTTTTTTATATAAAAAAATTTCAATCATGATTATATTGTATGTCACCTTCTTATCTTTTAGGTTTCTTCTTTAACTAAGTTTTAATTTAAAATCAAAAAATAATTATAATAATAGAGTGGAGACTTAATCAATTAATTGATATGTCATCTTCGTATCTTTTCTTGTTGCTTCTTCAACTAAGTTTTACTCCCATTATGCAAGAGTTTATATTTATAGATATATAATAGATTTAGATCCATTTTTCCATTAAAAAAAAAGACATGTTTCCATTATTCAACATAGAGGCAAATTATTTTAGAAAAAACTAAAACATATAAAAAAATATAAATATTTAAACCAAATTGCAACATTTTTTCAAACCAAGCTATTTTTTTTCATAATTTTTCCATGAAGCTTATGTTAGATGAGATTTCAAAAGAAAAGGATGAAGGGCCTTTTCTCTTGGAAATCTTCTTGTAGCTTTTTTTCACACTTCTTGAACTAAGTTACCTTTGTCAAAAATAAGAATCAACTTTATTAGATCAACCTGAGAAGCTCACAGGTGTGGAACACCACTTGTAAGACTGCCTCTGCAGAACACGCTCTGCCTTACAATTCATTACATGAGGAATATATACATGAAACACACATTTATGGAAGTTGAAACAATACCTTAGAAAACAAGAACATAATCCTAATCTAAGGTTCGGCTTGAATTGTTACTCCATGAAGACATTTCAACATTAATCTCAACACTCCCCCTTAATGGAGAAATGGATTCATAGATATGCCTAACACTTCCCTAAACAACTCAAATTTATTCTACCAAGAGGTTTGGTAAAAATATCAGCAACATTGTCACAACTATTACAATATTCAATATGGATTTCTTTTGACTGAACTTTCTCCTTGACAAAATGAAATTGCGTATCGATATGCTTTGTGTTCTTATGAAATACTGGATTATTTGCAAGTTTGATGGAGCTCTGGTTGTTGCATTGGATCATAGTTGCAACCTTTTGTTCTTATCCAACATCAAGGAGAAGTCTCCTCAACCAAACTGCTTCACATGTTTTCGCACACATAGCTTGATATTCAGCTTCTGCAAAAGACAAGGATATTGTGTTCTGATTTTTACTTCTCCATGTAATGACCCTAGATCCAATGCTGAATGCATAGCCTATTATGGATCATCTGTCATCTACATTTCCAACCCAATCGGAGTCTGAAAAACCTGTCAATCTAACATCACACGAATCAGTATAAACAATACAAAAATCTAAGGTTCCCTGGAGATACCTTAAAACACCTTTTGCTACAACCCAATTTCTCTCAAGGGGCTTTGACATAAATTGGCTCAATGCACTGACTACATAAGCCAAATCAAGCCTAATTGTAGTCAAGTAGATTAGACTCCAAACCAGTTGTCTATACAAAGTCGCATTTGCCTCAGATCCATCATCATTCTGAAGTTTTAAATTCTGTTGTAAAGGTACTACTACAACTTTGCACTAATCCATTCTAAACCTTTCCAGTAAGCTCCTGACATACTTACTCCGTGATAGAAAAGTTTGTCCAAAATCCCTCCAAACTTCCAAACCCAAACAATAATGTAGCTCTCTAAGGTCTTTCATCTCAAAGACTTGTGACATCTACTCCTTGATTTATTTAATGAGATTATCAACATTCCCTGTAATGATTAGATCATCTACATATAAATAAATCAAAACAATCCTTCCCTATTTATCAAACATGGTATAAGGATTAGGGTCATTTTTGCTCCTTTTATAACCATGTTGCAAGAAAAATGAATTAATTTTGTCATACCATGACCTGGGTGCCTATTTTAGTCCATACAATGCTTTTTTCAACCTGTAAACTAAATGTTCTTCAACCTGTTTGACAAAACCCCTCAGGTTGCACTAAGTAGACTTCTTCTTTAAGTCCCCATCTAAAAATGCAGATTTAACATCTAGCTGGTGAATCATCCAATGGTGTTTGGTAGCTAAAGAAATTATCATTTTGATTGTGTTAAGTTTAGCTACAGGGGAAAATTTTTCATTATAATCTATACCTTCTTGTTGTGAATACCCCTTTGCAACCAACCTAGCTTTATACTTATCTATGCTCCCATCTACTTTAAATTTAGGCTTATACAACCATTTGCATCCTATGGGTTGTTTGCCTTTGGTAGTTTAACTAAATCCCAAGTTTTGTTTTTGAGGATTGATTCATATTCCTCTTCCATAGTAGCCTTTCATTCACTATATTGACTAGCTTCTTTATAACTATAGGGTTCAACAACATTCATCATACTAGTTATAAAAGCATTTTCCCTATATCTTGTTTGTAACTGAACCTTCCTACTTGATATCCTGAGTGGTGGGGTAGCTTCAAACCTTGTCTGATCATCATTTTCTGGACTTGGCTCGACAGCTACATCATCTTCTTTCCCTTCCTGATGCTGCTCATTGTTGTCACCTGATTCATCACTTCCTTCTTCCACGAAAAAGGGCACGTTCCATTATTCATTAGCACTCTCATGGCTTCCATCATTAACATGCTCATGAAACACTACATCTATGATCGCAAAAACTTTATGAGTAGAGGGATTAAACATTTTGTAAGCCTTAAATTGTGTACAATACCAAACAAAAATACATTTGATGGCCTTTGAATCCAGTTTCTTTCTATCTTCCTTTGGGACATGGGCAAATGATTTACTGCCAAAAACTCTCAAATGCTTACTTGTAGGCTTATAACCAAATAAAGCTTCAAAGGGAGTTTTGAAATCTAAACTTCTTGTTGGACTCCTATTCTTTATATATATTGTAGTATTAATCGCTTCAGCTCAAAAGCTGTTAGAAATATTCTCGCATTTTAACATACTACGAGCACACTCCACAAGGGTTATGTTCTTCCTCTCTGCAACCCCGTTTTGTTGAGAAGTGTAGGGTACTGTAAACTGCTATTGTATCCCATTATCTTTGCAGTATTTGAGGACACAAGATTTCTTGTATTGCCCCCCTTGATCCGAGCGAAGAATCCTGATGCTTTTACCTGTTTGTTTTTCAACCATACTTCTGAACTCCTTGAAGTATTCAAAAGTGTGGCTCTTCTTCCTAAGGAAATACACTTGAGTAAATCTAGTACAGTCATCAATAAACAGTAAAAAACAGTATGCACCACCTAACGATCTTGTCTACATAAGCCCGCATAAATCTGTTTGTACCAACTCGAGTATATCTCTCCTCCTTTCATCAACATTCACAGGAAATTCATCTATGTGCAACTTTCCCAATGCACATGCATCACAATCCTTCGACCATACCTATTTTCTGTAATAGCAGTAGATCATTGATGTTAATATGGACAAATGTCTGATGCCATAAGTCCACTGTAGTCATGGGAGATGATGCCAATACTTGATGTGGTGCGCTTCTGACATTTAGCTTGTACAATCCTCCCATAGGAATACTTGATGTAATAGGCTTCATACAATCCAACATGTCTTTAATGACACAATATGATTTATAAAACTCTACCTTGAGATTCTGATCAATTATAGTAGAAACAAAGATCAGATTCTTTTTTATCCCGGGTACATACATTACATTATGGACATGTCTAATATTTCCATCAAGAAAAACAACGAGAATATTACCATAACCTTTGATTTGGTACCCTCTATCATCACCAAGATAAATGTTTGCTCCATTGCTCGTATCTTTGAAGTCTTCAAACCACTGTATGTTCCCTGTCATGTGGATGGATGCACCTGAGTCCACAAACCAAGTATCTGCTTCATCATCCTTAGCCGCAAAGCGTGGAGTTAGATATGAACAGTTTGAGGTTCTAACTTTGTTCCTCATTAGCGAAATGACTCGCATGTTGTTTATGTCTCTTCCAGCCTTCATCAAATTTCTTCTTCATGCAAGATCTGGTTATATGGCCGGTTCTAACACAATAAAAACATTTGGTCACAGGGTCATTTGTATTGGAAGACATACCTTGAGGTGGGGGCATCTTTCTCTGTGGGGCTGCATTGCTCTTCTGTGCTACATTCAGCTTCCCCCTGAAGGGCTTCTTCTGCGCCATTAAGGCCAGATCTAAACTCTGAGGTTTATGAGTCAGCTGCCTTTCCTCTCTTGCATGAAGATCTCTATCAATTCTTCAAACACGGGGTCTTTTTCTCTTGCATTCAAGCCAGTGATGAACATCTAATACTCGTCAGTCATACCATTTATGGTAATCGTGACCAAATTTGTATCTAATACAGCTTCACCGATGTCACCTAGCTTGTTCTTGAGCTCCTTGATCCGTGAAATAAATGCTACAACTGTCTCATTCCCCTCCATCTTGATGGAGAGAATCTTGCTTTTCAATAACAACAATCGATTGGTGATCTTGACCTCATAGAGATCCTTGAGCATCTTCCAAATTTCTGGTGCAGTCTTGCAATCACAGATATGGGGAATCACGTAATCTTTGACCGAAGATTTCATGGGCATTCTCTCCTTAGTCTCCCGCTTGTCGCAATCTTGGATTGTTGTTGTTGTTCCTCCTGCAGCCAGGTTTGGCTTCACCTCATCATTATTCACAATTGTCCATGCATTGTGTCCCTAAAGCAGGGTCTGCAGCTTAAATTTCCATCAAAAATAATTGGATCCACCTAGCTTGTTATTCTCATTGAGGTATGCTTCTGCTAACTGATTATTCACCTTGAATGAATAAAAAAAAAATTCAACCCCAACAATTAAGAAATAACCCGAAATCTTTCAAAAAAACACTGCCAAATGCCAAACCCAAAACAAAGACGAGCCCAGATTCTTTTTTTTCAATTGCCCCCTTTAAATAAAAAGCCCCTCCTTTTTTAATTAAAGAATTAAAAAAAAACTTAATTCAAAGGGAATTCGAATATCCCTCATGTCCCATGAGGTTCCTGCAACGATTACTTCCGCGTTTGTTTAATCTATGTAAAAAAAAATACACGAATGTATGTGGCCCAAAATTTTCAAATTAAAATCTCCGGATGACCACCATCAACAGCGCCTCTATCTAATTGTGCTCTGCCTATGACACCCACTGCAACTTCCTCTTACTAACGATGGCCTCTGCCGCTGCATTCCTACACTGCAGCCTTTTATCACACAAGGCAGATCCGACTTGGAGGATTCGATCTTAGCAGCGAATCAATTTTAATTTCCTGCGGTCTCATGCATGCCTCCTGCGGACTCCTCCATGACAAGCAGAGGATTCACCTCTCACAGTAGATCCATGGCTTCTTTGTAGACTCCACCTTTGCTATTGGCTGTCAAATCGTAGGTATGGTTGACAAAAAAAAATTGCGGCCTCCTCAACCACGCAGTCTGAGAACGCAGTGCGGCCTCCTCCAATAAAAGAAAATAATTTCACTGTGGGAGTCGACCTTAGATCACGCAGGCTCAATGTCGATTTGGCAGGCCGCTCACACTCGCTGTGTGTGTTCTCTCTAGCCCCACGCTTTCGCTATGGTAGCAACAACACACATGCAACACAAAAAATTGCTGCCCCTATCGATCCCTCCCTGTCTCGATCTGAGATCATAATTTCCAGTAGATGGATTGTTTCCAGCCTAGTCAACCCCCACACTGTGATTTGGCGTTCTCTCCACCCACAGATTCAGATCCTCCACAACATGCAAAAAACAACAGGTCGCTAGCCACGGAGCCCAATCCTTCCAAAGCACATCGATGGATCTCCAAAACATAGCACAGTCCCGCGGTGAAATAAACGAAAATCACAGTCGGCCTTTTCACTGGAGACGGTAGATGCAATTCAACAATGATTCATTCACGCCGCTCTGGAGAACAAAAATCGTGTAACGCTAGAAGTGAATCAGCGCGACTATCGTCTTGGCTGGCCTAACTTCCATCCAGGGGTGAAGTCTAATATCATTTTTGCTTACAAAAATGCAATATTACGAAGTTTTTTTATTAGGTTGGGGCGGTAGATAGAATAAATGAATGCACGTGTTGGCCGTAGATGCCTTGGCGAAGGGAAGTCTCTTTCTTTCTCGATCTTGCTATCCCTGGACGAAGGAAATAATAAGCTTGGCTCCAGGGCTTGTCAAGTGATGCTAGAATGTTTGGCGAGACAATTGCGGCTAGACGTGTGGATTGACGAGACAACCTGACGGAGGCTGGCGCACACATAACCACAGTTCCCAACATAGCATAGTGAGTTTGGAAATAACAGTTCACCTAGCATATCAAGCGCCAAATTCCACGCTAATCTCCCTTCAAACGCGTCGGTCTCTCTCTCCACTCACGTTACAGGGGGTCCTTAGCTCTGTAGCTCTGATACATATTAAAAATAAGAATCAACTTTATTAAATCAATCTGTAACATTGCTTTTGTAAAACACACTCTGCCTTACTATTTATTACATGAAGAATATATACATTAAACACACATTTAGGGAAGTTGAAACAATATCCTAGAAAACAAGAAAATAATCATAATCTAAGGTTCGGTTTGAACTATTACTCTATTAAGACATTTCAACATTAATCTCAAGAACCTCATCTTTCCATAACTTTTCTATAAGGCAAACTTTAGAGGAGCCTTGACAACAAAATGACTCTCTTCTCCTTGTGTAGCTTATTTTTTCACTTCTTCAAATTGATCGATCCCTTGTTGGTCATCCTTTATAGGGGAGAATAAGGAGGGGTCTTCCTCATGGGAGGAGAAACGTTTATCTTTAACAACTTGAATGTCTACCTTGCTTAATCTAGGTCCATTACTTTGATCAAAGTGTAGTAGGTTTGTCTACCATTCCTCTAAATGGGTTTTCTTTTTTAGGGGCTTTCCTCTCTTATTTGATAGAACCTTTGGGCATAACATTGCCAAATCACCATATTTAAAGGAAGATCTATGCTTGAAAGCGACATAATTGCAGTAATTTTTTTTACTCTAAGACATTCTCACATTCTCACTAGCTATCGAAATGTCTTCTTGCAACAACCTGAATTTCAAGTCCGTTTTACACAAAACTTGACACATATTGTGATAGATTTATCATTGGTCTCTCTTAGTAAAGTTTTTCCGACGTGTAAATCCCTCAGAGTGTAATGTTTGAGTTGTAAACCTTCCCTGTAATGGTAAGAAAGTTATTTTGTGGAAGGACTGTAGGATGGAGACTAAGGTTTAAAACACAAGCCTTCGTACCCATAAAATAAAAAATCCCTGATCAACGATTATTAATGATTAAAGAAATCCTGCTATATTATCCATAAAATCAAACCCCACAATTTAAAAAAAAAACACGTTAATAATGGGTAAATAATTGAATTTTTTGTCAAAAGCATTTTCATGTTGGTTAAGTCTAATAATGAAGGTTTAAATTATCATGCTAAAACCATGATAACCGCGGAAATAAAAGAGTGTAAATCAAAAGCGTCTTGCTGGTCAATGTTGATGACCTTCAAGAAGAATATCGAATGTGCAACTTATCATCCCAGAGATATTTTCAGGAGACCAGAATCTGGGTGATATATTAACCTCCCAAAAAAGCCAAAATTGTCAAAGTAGCAAGGCCTTGCTCGAACGATTCGACCACACAAGTTGCAGTAGTCGTTGAAATCTTCACAACGGGGAATGAAAGAAACCGCTCAAGAAGCTTCTTAATAACAACTCCTAAAACAGGGTTAAAACCAAGGTAGAAGCATCCTGGTCCTCCTCGCTATCAAAGAGGAAAGAAAAGTCCTAAATTCATTTTTAATAATTTGATTTTATTTATCTATTTTGTTTTAATTTTTGAAGGAAGTTTACGCATGATTTATATATATATATATAGATATATATAAATATATATTTTTTTTTTAATAAAAATTATTTTTTAAGAAATAGTTTAAATTATTCATAATAATATATACAAATCAAAGATTCAGGCAGTTTATCTTTTTTTTAATTAAATTGATTAATTAAAAAATATTATATAAACAAGTATCATATAGAATGAGTTATATTTTTTTTGGGCATGCGGTATTGATAAACTAAACTTTCATATTGTAACTAAAAATATTTATAGATTAAGAATCTTCATGGTTAAAAATCTTGTTTTTGTTTTTTAACTAGCATTTGCACCAAACGTTGCAAAGAAAACGCCGTAAGGCAATAGATAACATATAACACTATGTAAAGCAATCGATAACATATAACACTAATTAATGCTTCTCTGCCCCACCACCTCCGAGCTAGCACCCGATGTGCTGGCAACCAACACCCGCGCAATTTCAAACGATCCCTCGCGCCAAACATTCATTTTCTCCATTCGCACAACCGGAACAGGTCCTCTCGAGCATTCATTTCTGCTGTTCACGGTGCTTGCTCACCTCGTAGGTCCCTCGCAGTGCTTAATCCTGGCAAGCTGTGCCCTAGGCGTAAGGTAAATTATACTCTGTGAGCAATGACATCCACCATTTTGGCGAGCGCCCGGAAGGCCCATGCATACGTATCCCACCCCGTGCTACTATAAATTGTCTGCATTGGCAGCTCCCAGCGTCTGGCGAAACAGATACATTCAAGGTCTCCATTTGGGCGCAGGGTCGAGCGACGCTGAAGGGGTTTTCCCATTGCATCGTAA
>APFE031216159.1:22526-78187 GCA_000404065.3 Pinus taeda
TTACCCCTATTAATACAGAGTTGGGGATCCATGTTAAAATGAATTATTGTATTGTGTTAATGTTGAGTTGGGGGCCATGCTAAAATAGGTTACTGTATTATATTAAGTTGGGTGTTAGGGTTCAAAACTCATTACACATCAGATAAATATTAAAAACTCGTCCAAAAGCCCAAACAAGAAGATTCAATCCGTAACATATGCAATAGCAAATTCATCCAACAATCTACAGAGGAGAATGCGACTGTGAAAATCATTTTAATTAAGTGCAATTTAATTATTTTGTGTTTTGGATTTTTTTATTTGGGGTTATAATTTTCGGTAAGATTATGATTTTGTATTATTTAAAATATTTTTTTGAATAGATAAATAGATTAGTACTATGAAAATTCCTTCTACTCACACATCTGGATTATGTAGATTTAGATATGTAGATTTTACAACTCAAACTTGTGATTCTAACTCTTTCTTATTAAATTTCAACGAATTAAACAAAAAAATATAACAAAAAAACACCAAAACACAAAAGATTTGACTGGATTAAACTAACCCTTACCAAATGGAATATTATAAAAGCACTACAGAACTATGCTTTCAATGTTTAAATCAATGAAAACTACAGCTACTCCCGACCCACAAGATTAAACATTTCTATGAAACAAAGATATCAGAAATTGCAATAGTAAATGGTTTAATCAAACAGTCAGAAATATGGAATGAATCAAAATCAATGAAAACTACAGCTACTCCCGAGCCACAAGATTAAAGATTTCTATGAAACAAAGATATCATAAATTAGAAATTCTCCCTATTTCACAGATAGTATTCAATATTATCTGTGAGATTGAATACCATTTCTGATCACATAGAGACATTTTGTAAAACATACCACGAAGGCTGAACACTATTTCTGATCACACAGAGACATCTTGTAAAACATACAACAAAGGAAACAACCAGTCTGATATAAATTCCGCAACCTCTTTCATAAAATTCAAAGCTACATAATTCCAGAAACTGCTAAACTCCTAAACACACTCTCTCTATAGGACATAACTCAAAAATGTATATAAAGATTATTGGGTCTTTGAAAAAAGGCAGGGGCGCCGAGGTCACCTCTGCATTGAAAGATGGCCGCATGTACTTCGTAACCCCTGAGGAGAAGGCCTTTTGCGATCCAGAGGCCGACATAGGTCGAAGCATCCACAACGCACAGAGTCTTGGGCTTGTAAGCATTATACTAGATTTTTTTGAGTAGACTGACTAATGAGTTCATTATTGCCTGAAAATTGTCTGAAAGTAACGTAGACACATGAGAGATGTATATTCCAATTCGCATATGGCCATATTAGATACTAATTACATATTGGAACAGATGTGTTAGAACAACTGAGTTGCCCTGCCTAATATTGTGATGTAATCATCCTAGAACCTTTGATTGATCTTAAATGGAAATGACTAAGAGTGTGATCAGATCATTCCTTGTAACAGTTGAACAGATGAAAAGAACATTTGGGAAAAAAATTCTGCAGAGCAAGTTTAATGGTATCACCTTGCTGAACAACAACTCCTTCCTTCTCCATAAGGACCGCGTAAACAATATCTTCATAGTTTCCTCCATCCTGACAAAGAAATGCAATAATACCAGCTTGCAAGGGAAAAAGGCTAGGGTTGAATGCTGCAGACTCAATATAAAATCCTGTACAAATGTCCCCTTTTGTTGTCATCAGAGCGATTCCAGAAGGACACTTACTATATGGAGCTTGTGACAAGTTTGCAGCTTTAAGAGCTGCTACCTTGAGTTGATGCAAATCTTCAGAGCCTGAAGGGTTGTGGATATCTTCCTCCTTTACATCTACATCACCGTTACATAAGTTCAACGCATCTTCCTTCACATCTCCATCATTACACTTAAGATTCAATTTAGGAGAATTCATAGGCCGGAATGCCAAGCCATTAAAGTGAGTTTGAAAAACTAGTGGCGTGCTTTCCTCCAAATCATCTGGACCAAATCGGTGGGGAAGGAAATACAATAGAGACCGGGTGTCGGCATGCTCATCAGCTATCAATATGTTAATCTCAGGCACACCCCAAACTTCTTGCAGAAATTGCCTGCAATGCCCACATGGGGCCGCTGAGACTGCAATGAATCTAAGTTGGGCCTCCCCGTGTTACGCTGCATTGGCTACCAGAAACTGCTCGGCATGAACAGAATGATTCAGAGGAAGACCTTCAAATTCCAAATTTACTCCCTTGAAGGTGCGTCCACTCGCTCCAAGGCCGACAGCTCCGCCCGTGTCTGTTCCCCTTGCCATTGATCTAACACTTGAAATTTGTTTAATCGTCTAACATCTAATCGTGTGATGCACAAAATGACAAGTAGGCAATGAGGGAAGTTGATTTCAGAGGGAAACGCCTTACGGCGTAACAACACATCTTTATATTGTAACTAAAAATATTTATAGATTAAGAATCTTCATGGTTAAAAATCTTGTTTTTGTTTTTTAAATATATATATGCTTAATTTATATATTGATTTCATTATTATTTATTAATTAATAATTTAAAATTTAGTTAGTTTTATGATTTATTTAAATTTTATTAATATAAGATGTATCATATAATAACAATTTTAATGTTTATTATGAATTCATGCCAATTAACATTTACCAATCTTTATATTCATAAAAAAAAATTAGTATCTCCTTCCACAAAAATATAAATATCTTTAAAATCTCTTCTCACATAATTAAAACTCTTCACCCTCACTAGGTAGATATTAGATAACGTCCCTTTGGAAATCTAAATGCCTCGCAAAGGCCAAACTTCTTATGTGATGCTTAATAGAAAGAAAATTCCAAATCATTCATGTTTTTCAAGAATGTCCTTTCATCAAACGAATCTCGACAATATGCCAAGCGACTGTAGGTTAACTTGCTTAGCAGGAAGGAGCAGCGACGGAAGACAATATGCCAAGCGACTGTAGGTCAACTTGCTTAGCGGGAAGGTGCAACGATGGAAGATTATTGGAGGAGGTGGTTTTCAAATTTTTACTCTCGCTCTTACAAAGTTCTACTTTTTGATATTTTTTTTGGGGTGTGGTTGCAAGAAACAAAGTTATTTTTTAAGATATCCTATTATTTCCAAATCATGTTGCATTTGAAGCCTTTCTTTGTTTCTTTTTTAAAATATCCTATTATCTCCGAGTCATGTTGCATTTGAAGCCTTTGCTATTCTCGTGATTTTCATTAGAAGAAAGGTTGAGCTCCTATTAGAGTTATTGGTGATTTATTGATCCAATAATGGGTTTATTTTGATGGAGCTTGATCGATCTCAACCATGGGCTTATTTTAATGGAGCTTTATGCAATCAGTGTCAAAGGAGCTAAGGTGGATTTTTCCTTTTCTTATATGACTCTCCTTCTTTCCATGTCAAAATGGGGCCTGGCCTAGGAACAAATAACTAGTTGGAACTTTTTGCATGCAAATGTCTATCTTTTAATTTTTGCAAAGGAAAAAGGATGCTCTAAATTACAGGTTTATGGGGACTTTATGTGAATTATAAATTGGATTAACAAAACTCAAGTATGCAAAAATCTTCTCCTTGTATCACTTGGTGATGACACATTAAGGATTAAAGACATTTTCAATTACACTTCTTTTTGTCACATATATAGGGAACACAAACAAAATGTAAAAGATTTGTGGTAGGTTCTGGAGCAACTATAGGGTAGCACATATGAGTACTTTCACACCCCTTTCAAGGACTACCTTGAAAGGCAAGAATGAATCATGCAACTTTCTGACTTGTTTTTCTTTTTGCTCATCATCACAGAGTATTTATATATTTGGGTTGTTATATACAACGGTAATTATTATTTTATCTCTGGATATGATGATTTGTATTGTTCTTTTTGAAATATCAAATGGTATTCTTGTATAAGAAATAATAAAAATTTTCAAATCAAATAATCAAAATAGTAAAAATATTCCGAAATGTATCTACAAAATATAATTTTTAATCATTTTCAAAATAAATAATAATTATGATTTTTTTTGGAAAGATATACCAGTCATTTAATTTACATTACTTACTGACTTTAAATATATTATAATAAAATATAATAAAGAAAAACATTAAATAAATATTTAATCCATACAGTTAAACTCATATATTTAGTAAATAAATTTTAATAATAAAATTAAATACCTAACACATATATTTAGTAAAAAAATATTTTTATTGAAGATTGAAAATTTCTCAAAACAAATCGTATGGTCAATGAAAACGAATCCAAAAAGGCATAAACATCCAAATGAATAAATAGAATAAATTTAGCACGTGCCTTTGAACACAAATCTAAACTATAAATTGAAATCATACGAGTCTAAATGTTCTCTTCCCATGAACCAAGTTTCACTTTTGGTATTTCTACAACAAATATGTGAACCTGTCAACCTTCTCAAATCTGCTCAATTGAAAAAAAATTGACATGCACTTTCCTGGAAAACAGATGTGTCAAAATGCAAAAATCTGCATTCTAGAACATTCATTTTCTTTGTATAACTGTGAAAAGTAGTTGGCCTTTGAAAAAGAAGCGCAATATGCAGACCGTCTTATTCGTATTTGTATTACAGGGGGTAAGGAGTTTAAACAGAAACAACCAAATCAATGAAGCTACCGATACAATATTATAGTGCTGCTGTATCCTACTATAATCAATTAACCTTCACACAAACATTATACTTCTGTCTCTCTCGCCATCCAAAATACTAAAAATATCAGCTGCCGTAGTGATCCCCTATCATATCCATATCCATTACTAACAATATCCATCAAATTGTAATTTCATTGCCTCGTGATGATGAGGCACTTAAATGATATCAAGAACCTTTGGATATTAAGGTTAAGGCAGTTTCATTCATATTTTTTCAACGCAGTGGGCGAATTGTTAGGGGAAGTGAAAGAAGGCAGTCTCGAGAAGAGTCGAGAAAGTCGGGGAACAGATGCACTCATTCTCCCTGAATTACAAGATTTCATCCCACAGAATATGTGAGAAGATTGCTTGAAGATGAGGAGGACCAGCAGCTGCACGAACATGAAGATGAGAAGATATTGCCACCATGCCAGATGCTGAGAGCGCTCCATTGCTGCCTCTATTTCCGCCTGCAACATCGATTCCGTCATTTCCACTCTATCAATCCTAATACCAATGAAATGAAATGAAATAATGATTCTCTTCCTCCTCCTAAATGTTGAATACTGTGATTACAACTCTTTGGGGTTCAAAATGTGAAAGTGGTTGTACAAATGCATGGTGTTTTTATAATGCTCGCCCACCCCAACAGTATTGCGTGAGAAGAAATCGAAGTGATAAGGTTGTCCATGGCGGGGTGTGATGAGTCTGACGGGCCAAATGAGAGCATACATGATGTCATCTGACCTCATCCACTGGTTTATTTTCATTTTTCGAACTTTATCGGATAGATGTGCTACGTCTTCTGGTCTACGCGCGCCATGTTTAGAAGGTGGTCAACCCTTTCCTATTCTGGTCTGCTAAGTCCAGCGATGGCGTGTTTTGTCGTTTATGAGTAGGTGACGTGGATTGGGAGACGTATCTTAATTTAAAACTTTGTTTCTTTATTGAATTAATTTAATACTTTGTTTCTCGATAAAAAAACATCTTAATTTAAAACTTTGTTTCTTTATTGAAACATCTAGGGTTGATTACGTGATCAAAGTTGAAATGGTTTTTAACACCATCTAAACGTGTTAAGGTTTGGCTGGCCTGAAATTGCATTAAAATTTATGATAGAGAAAGATTCAATTTGTTGAATTTGTTGAATTTAAAAGCTTATGAACTATATATGGAAAGTCCCGTCTATATGGAAATCACTCCGCCGATATGGAAATTCCCGTCCATATGGAAATTTCGTGTGGATGGTGGACGGTGAAGCGTTCATTGTAGGGTGACTGGAGTTTGTTTCTGTTGGAGTATGATTTAAGAAGTTAGTAGCAGATTTGAGACTAGATGAGTAAGGTTTTGAGAGGAAAACAGAACTTGGAAAATCTCACTCAAAAGTGGATGATGGTTGTCAAGACCATAAAATTGAAACTCATTATGCAAGCATGCATATGGATGAAGAAGATGCAACGAAGATTGCAAAGAGAGAAGTTGAAGCCTTTGTGTGTGAAGCAGAGCAAGAACACATAAATGTTCAAGGAATCCACTGTAAAGTGGATGATGCAAATGACTGTGAATTCCACTGTGATGAGACACATGTGGATGATCACTACAAAGTCATATGTGAATTGGTGAATCGAGACACCATTGTTGGATTTTGTGAAGTTGAAATTGACAATGAGCACATGCATGCTCGAATATCCCACCATAGTGTGGATGAATATTATGTTGATGATATGTGTGGTTTATTTTTTGAAACAAAGATTGATTGTGGCAATATGGTAAGCGCAATGTTTAATGAAACATTGAAGGTTGAAGCTACCACTATAGCATTAAGATATGAAGCAGTGGGAACTGCTCATGAAGCACTATGTCATCTAGCGGCAACTAATGATCAAGAACAAAATAAAGTAATTGAAGAGCTTTTGATGGGAATATCCACTAACCACATAATAGTGGAAGATAGTTTCGGTGAAGTTGAAAAGAAAGCAAAGAAGGAAGAGGTAGAGCAGGAAGATCTCACTGGAGAGAATAATAAAGATGTTTTTAACATTGTTTTTTAATATGCAAGTGTTCAGAATAGCACAAGAGCAGAAGTTGAAAACAAAGTTGTCAATATGTTTGATGCGGATTTGAAGCTCATTGAAGAATGGATTTAGAAACCAATAGAACAAATTGAAGCAAGTCTTAAAGCAACAATTGGAATAAAAAAATTTAATGAAATGGTGAATGATGATCTGGAGTGTGTAGATTATAAGAAAAAAAAAACAGTACTTAATGATGGAAGTGAAAAGAATGAAATGGATGTTTATGAAGACAGAGATGAATGCAATAAAACCATTTTTCAGTAATGGAGTCAAGAAGAAATAAGATTCTGCTATCAAAAAGAAATTCATTAATATAAAGCACAAGAAGAAAAGCAAAGAAGACAATTTGAAGATGCAATGTTATGGCAACAGTCCATAGTTGAATGAATATTTGAAGAGGAAGTTGTAGAAGACATGATCCAATTGCTTTTTAGAACAAGTTCAAGACAAGTAAAAGAAAAATTGCAGCAACAAAAGAAGCAATTTCAAGGATATAGAATCTGGAAGCAGAGAAAAAGAAAATGCAAAATTGTAAAATTCTTGAGCCATTGTAAGCCTAGCTGAGACATAGACTAGCGGATATGTTTATGTGATAGTTAAGTCATGTTGAGCCATACGGTCGTAATTAAGGGGGAGTGTTAGAAATTGTAATTACTCCCGCATGCGGAGTTAGCTCAACATAGAGAGTCAGTTAACTGAGTGATTGAGTGTTTGAGTGTTGACTCAAGTCAAGTTAAGCGATAGACGACTTTTAGTGTGTGGTTGCATGTGAAGGTATTTTAGGCAAATGGCTAGTTGGAAAGGGATAACCTTCACCGGGTTCATTGTAAGTAATCAAGTTTTGTGTGATTAATAGAAAAGTCGCATCTCGTGCGATTTGTGTTTGAATTCATGTTTTGCTCGTCCGCCTTTCCAACATTTCAAAATCAAAACTAAAAACAGATATTCCCAAATGGAATCAGAATAGAACAAACCAATCCAAAGCAAAATGTGACCTTCCGCAAGAAGGTCGCCCAAAACAAATGATTGATAGGAAATCAACTCATCGACTACACTACATCCATCCTTAGACAATTTGTCTGCCTCACTATTTTGTTCTCTAAAGATGTGTGATATGGATATCTTACTGAAAAGATGCCCCATAAATCAAGAAGTTTTGCGTGATTGTGAGATCCAATACCACCATTCCAATGAAAGCGATAAAATTACTTTGGATCCATATGTAGCCATGTTGTGGCCACAAGATCCAAAAGGTGTAGCCCCATCTAAGTCCTTAGACTACTAGAAAAGTTGTCCATGTTGAAAATTGTAATTTCTTTAGCATGTAAGAATTGGTTAAATTTGGAGAGTCTGAGTCAAGTCGAGTGGATTCGAGGTTAGTCATATTTTGGGTAAATCGAATTTAGAGTGTGTATGTAAAGTTATTTTAAATAAAAAAATTAAATACTCTTCACCGGATTCATTGTAATCATCAAATTTGTGTGATTAATAGAAGAATAAATAACCCTCACCAAGTTCATTATAATCATCAAATTTATGTAATCAATAAAAAAATGTTGCAACTCATGTTATTATTTTGTGTGTCCAATTTACATTTCCTCTTCTCTTCCTTTCTAATAAATTAGTATTAGAGCCAACTTAAAATCACAGTATCCAAGTGTGTTGCAGCTGCAGACAGCGGAGCGGCCACCAGAGAGAAAATTTGTTACAGCTGGTTGGGGGAGTCGTGAGAAGCCGCAGCTGCCATCAACCACCATCGCTGCTTCGTCGAAGTAGAGAGAGTGCCAGAGAGGCAAGGTTCATCCTTCATAAGTCGCAGCCTCCGCCGCTGCCACCATATCCCCGCATCTGTATAGACAACGACTGCAAGTTTTTTTCGGTGGTTGAATGTTAATGATATCGTGAGGTTTGAAAAGTCAGCGTACAACAACAGGCACGGACAAAGGAGCCAATGAAAAGTCGGCATAAAAAAAAATAAAGGCGGCTAAGAAAATTTTGTTGGGGAAGATTCAAGTCAATCTTGGTGAACGCACATCAAAAGAGTTAAAAGTATTGTCAATTACGTGGAGAAAATATAAATAAATATACTTTTGGTATTCAAAGGTTATTTATAAAGTTTTTGAAAGGGTTTTGTTGAAAAGGGATTTATAAAGCAGTAAAAAAGGTTTTATTTTAAAGGTGTGGCTCGTCATAAAGTTTCGAAAATGGTTTTGTTAAATATTTTTATAAGGAGTCTCTTTAGTCGTTTGGTTGGTTATTAAAAAGGATGGTAAAGGTTTATTTGCAGAGTTTCAACGGGTTTTATTGAAAATATTTATTTCTTATTTTTGTTTGGTCAAGTATGATAGTGTTTTGGGTGAAGATTGTGTTTTATGGGGGTGCATATTGAAAATCATATTTTTTTTCGGGGGAAATGTGGAATATAGTTTCATGCAATCAGGGAAACAACTATAAAATAGAGGAGAGAAAACAACCATGGATTGCAAAGCGCAACTAAAGAAGATTAAGAAAAGGAATCGAAAAAAAGAGGCAAAGGTCGTTGCCATGTTTAGAGATGTTCAAGTCGCAACTGAGGAACTAAGAAGTCTAGTAGAAGACAAAGAAGAAATCGAGGTTGATCGATGTAGCTTTGATTTGCTACCACCTCCTATGTTTACTAGTAAATATTTGATCATTGGGTTATCAAAATGCTAACTTTTCTTCGAGCTAAAGAATTAATTGAGTACAAGTCTAATAACCCATATGATGAAGTATGCGATGATTTGGCATTGGATTTTATAAAATAGGCATTAGATGAGAAGTTTTGTGCAATGTAGTAAAAGCTACAACTTCCAAGGGAGCATGGAAGACCTTGGAAGAAGAATTTGGTGCAAGGGAGAGCAACATGCAACAACAAGATGTGTCACAATTTGTTGAGTTAGCCACAAATCTGAGAGTAGATAAACAAGACAATGAGAAGACAACAAAGCTTGGAGAATCCCACTCAAAAGTGGATGATGGTCATGAAGGCTATAAAAGTAAAACCCATTATGCAGAGATGCATATGGATGAAGAAGTTGCAACAAAGATTGTCGAGAGAGAAGCTAAAGCCTTTGTGTGTGAAGTAGAGAAAGAACATATAAATTCTCAAGGAATCCACTGTAATGTGGAAGGTGCATATGATGGTGAATCCCACTATGATGAAACACATGTGGATGATGACTGCAAACTGAGATATGGATTGGTGAATCCAGCCGCAACTGATGGGTTTAGAATTGTCAATGAGCACATGCATGCTCGGATATTCCACCATAGGGTGGATGAACATTATGTAATGAAATGTGTGCCTTACCTCCTCTGCATTTCCAATAGTCCAAAAATCTGTAGTGCATCCAGATGAAATAGGATCCTTTATAGCATGTGAGTAAAACTCCTTATAGAAAGCTAATATCCTAAATCTGGTCTCAATGACATCCGACATAACTTGTTAAAAAATGAGAGCGTTTCAAGTCCACCAAATACCCCAAAGAATAAAGAAGGGCAGAGACCTATGATGTTTGTGTTCCACAATCCACTGCTTAAGGAAAGCGTTGATGCCAAATCGATCCCAATCAAATCTATAATCCGGCAAGTTAAGCATGCCAAGACAAACTGAAGTCTAGAAAGGGCAATGCAGAAAAAGGTGGATAACATCTTCTCCCTAAGCCCGACAAAGATCACACTACCTTGGGCCATGGAAACACCTCTTAATAAGGTTATCCCAAGTAAGAATGCGGTTGTGAATCACCAGCCAAATGAAACATTTAAATTTCTAAGGAATGTTCCATCTCTAAGACCCCTTGAGCCAAATGAAGAGTTGATCTGTCGCATTACCCCAAGTGATGATGGAGTATGTCTCACTAACAAGAACATGAACTTTGTGAAAACCACCTTTCCATATTAATCTATCCATCTTTAGGGTCAAAATAATCCCGACAAGCTTTAGTTTTAAAATGTAGTAAGTCATTCATGGGCAAGATGTCCTCGGAACCCAAGCATTTGATCATCTTTTCAACATGCAGAGTATGAAGAGGGGGCAAGAGTAATTGTGATGTATTTAAGAACATAAATACCCAAATCATGTTGAAAAGTGATGAGTGGAAAATAAAGGTGATGTGTACCTTCCATGCAAGAGAGCGTCTAGGCCAATTTCAAGAATTAGATCCAAAGCCAATATTCCAAGTCAAGTTCCCAACCAACCAATGCTTATAGTGAAGCAGGCTTCTCTATGATTGTGAGATCCATGAAGGATATGGTGCTCCCGACCGAATCCATCACAGAAGGTCACTCTTGGATAGATATTTGACTTTGATAATCCAACTCCACAACCCACCACTGCACATAACCCTTTAGAAATTTCAAAAAAACCAAATTGTTGAGAAGATACTTACACAATAAAGGCTTGATCTTTTAGCAATTGTTTTAGAAATCAACTTGTAGATTGTGTTGCACAAAGATATTGGGAGGAAGTTCATGAAAGAAATCAATTTTGGAACATTTGGAATAAGTGTGATAAATGTAGCATTTACTGCCCCCAAAAACAAAACCAACCTCTGAGATTCCTCAATCACCGCAAAAACATTATCAATAATGATGTCTTGGAAGTGTAGAAACAGTTCAATATTCCAACCATATGGGCTAGGGATTTTTCCTCTAGCCAATTATTTTAGAACAAAAAGGACCTCTTCTTTGGCAACCAAATGCTCCAAAAAGGACCTAGTTGCCTTGTAGGCCATCTAGGGGAAAAGGAAAATGAAAGATATGTTTTTGAAGGAAGAAACATCCCTTTTCTGGTAGATGTTGTCAAAGTAGATGTGTGTCACCTGCTCTATATCCCTTTGGTTTGTAATTATACAACCCACTTCATTTTGGATACTCCAAATGGTGTTATTTTGTCATCATAGATTCGCTTGCTTACGGAAATATCAACTATTTTTGTTCCCATTATCTACCCCTATCAACCTGCTCTTTTTCTACCACTCTTCTGCTTGTCGCAACAATATTTGAATCGTACAAGATTCCAATTCTAATGAATTTTTTTTTGCATGATTCAGATAAGTATTTTGGATGCCTAGGGTCCTTTAAGATCTTAAATTGAACTTCAATCCATTATTAGATCATACACTAGTGCATGCTTCTTATTTTTGGCCCAACATCACACTTGTTCTTTAAGGGAAGAAAACTTCTAACATTAGAATCCATGATCAAAATTCCAGGGTCCGCTTTGTACAACAATCAGGAGTCACGAACCAAATTTATAAAATATGGCTCCTTCAGCCATAACTGATTAAATTTAAAAGGATATGAATTTCCCTTTTGAATCCCTGTCCAAGTCAGAAAAATTTGGAAGTGGTCGGATATGTTAGATGGGAGGGTCCACAAGCTTAACTCCACAAGATTTATAGCCATACTATCATGTACAAAGAAACGATCCAACCTTTTTGAGATGCCTTGTGATCCCCAACGTCCGTTTTTCCAAGTTGGAGCAATTGGATCCTATGTTACCAGAAACGAGAAATGGGAAACGAGACAAGAAACGAAGTTTAGAGGTTTCGCATTCAAGAAATGAGGAGAGAGAAATAAACAATAAAAATATGAAAAAAAATAAATTTTAACTCTTCAAATGAAGTAAAGTTCAACCTAAAATGTGATCACACTCAATTTTATATAAGACTATAAATTGGAACAAAGTCTTTGTAAATAAAATTTAAAGCCTAATTAGAATACACAATCTACCACTTATAAAATATTAAATAGAATTTAAAAATAAATCATTTCAAAATAACATTAACCACTTTTAACATGATCCAAATAATAAACTATATTATAATATTATAATATTTGATTGTTTTGGTAATAAATTTCTCAATGGTTCTCAATGTGACAATGTCCAAATAATAAGCGATCTAAAAATATTTGATTTTTCTCACAATGCTTTGGCAAGAGAAGAAGTCTAAAAAAGCTTTGCGATGTTGCCCATGAAGTCACTTGAAATGAAATACAGGATGAAACAACACATCCTAGAGGGTGCTTTGCACCTCGGAAATAGCGATGGTTAGTTGAAGAATGAAATAAAAGGCTTAGTTGTATAAGCTACCTTAGACATCCTATGCCTTATTTAGACATCCTTTAGAATGAATTATAGATTATGTATTCCAAAGGATTCACTATGTTTAGCATTGAACCATAATGACTAGAACAACCGTTGAAAATGGCGTTTCCCGTACTGTCCCGTTTATAGCTCGTTTTCTTCCAAGAACGATTGTTGTCGTCGCATTTCTAGAAACAATGATTGGATTTGACTTGATATCCATGTAGGATTTTTGAAAGAAAAAGTCTTGGAAGTGTAGACCTAAGGGGTTCGGTCTATTTTTTTCACCCCATACCTCATTTGATTCCATTGAAAAATTGAATTCTCCAGCGAATATTATCAAGTCAACATCAAGAATTCCATAACTATCGACCTTGTCCCAATGTTCCTTCTGATTCAAATATGGGGCATATACATTGATTATCCCCAATCGAGATGAGGAACCTCTATAGACTCTTGTAAAAACCAAACTAGTAGGAGAATTGGAAGCCTTAAACTTATATATATATCAGCATTCCACATAGCTTTCAGGCCTCTAGACAAACCAGAGGCACTAGTCGCAAACACTAGCCACTGCTAGGAACTTGTAGTAAAAGACCCCAAGTCTTCTATTTACAGGTTGTTGTTTCTTGGAGCATAATATCATGTTTATGAATCCCGATAATTATTTTCAGAGATCTTCGTTTGTGGGTTGATCCCAAGCCCCAGACATTCAAAGACATGAGTTTTATTCTGTAGAGCCTTCCACATGGAGTCTGATCTAAGGACCTTAGAATCAGGATATGCAACATCTAAGTGACCACTTTAAAGTAAGTTGGTACATTTAAAGGAGGCTCAAGCTCCACTGGAGAATCACAAAATTGTGCCAGAAGATTCCAAGGAGCAATAGTACAGTTAGAGATTTTCTTATATTTAGTCCATCTCTTTTTCCAAGTGGTGACTTGTTTCCGAGAGATCAAGCTTATGTGGACATCATCAACATCAAAGAAGGATTTTTTAATAGATAGTGGTTCCAAACCACTGATATATTCTCAAGCCAGATCCTTTAATTCAACATCTTCTTACGAATGGAGAGAAAGTTCTGCCTGAAGGAGCACCAAATTTTATGGGAGAGTAGAAGTATTTCTCTGACCGTGAGGCAATAATATTTGCTCGGACCACATATAGAGTCCCAAGTGAGTGCCCATTACGAGAGGTGTATGGACTTGATGAACTCTTAGAGATGTCAAATTTCATTGATATTGGTTGATTGGAAACCCGAGAGGATGATTTAAAGATCGAGTTAATGCGGTGAGGGATGGTAAGGGTTGGGGATGCATAAGCATGTGCTTGTTTAGAGGGTGAATTTATGATTGGAATGGAACACTATGAAGGGGGAAGGACAATCACAATAGTGGGAGTCTATGTAGAGTCCACCAAATTGTTAATTGTGGAGGGTGAAGAGTTACCTAGCTCTGGATGAAATATTGTGGAGTTGTTCTACAAAATTGCCTACCTTCCACCTTCAAGTGAACAATTGAGTAGTCTGCCAAACCCTTAGGGATGTTGTCGAACCCAACAATTTCTCTCAAGGAAAATCACCCATAGGTGTTTTTTCTTGTGGCAACGAAGACACCAAAATGGGATGCCCCAATAATCGATCACTTATTTCGAAGAGCATGTTCCCCAGTAAAGATAAATTTCCACTAGAATACACATGATGTGCACATTTAGGCCACCTAGACAACCTTCATCTAAGAAATAATATTTCCAATAACATTAACAATTGGAGCGATTGCGGTTGTTGAGAGGTTTCCTTATGGGCAAGAGTATAGAGAAGCGAACGCAGCGGTGAGCTAGGGTTCTAAGTGCGAAACCCTCGATGGCGCTGACAGCACAGCGGATCGGGGTCAGACTCTGTACCAAATTCTCTGCAGCGCGACAGAACTGACGGGGATCAGCGACAAGCCATGAATCCACCTCAGGGGGGGGCGTCAAAGCCCTCCCCCTCACGCCACAAACCGGAACCTGAGGTCATTTTTGGATCGGTTGATCCGTATTTTCTCAACTCAGGGAAGCAGCAACAAGGCAATGACAGTAATCAGCCAGAAGAACAAGAAACGTGGGAGGACAGCCCGAAGGTTACCTCTTCCACCTGTCGTTCGGTAGCCAAGGAAAGGCCGAGAATAGAACTGCCTGGAGACATAATCGATAGCAGGATAGAGTTTATGAAGGACCATGCAATCATTGGAAAGTTCATAGGGTTTTGGCCAACCGAACGGGCCTTAAATGGTTGGATTGCAGCTAAATGGAAGCCAAAGGGAGATGTCACTCTCCAGCTGGGGCCGAAGGGCTTCTTCATTGCCATCTTCTTCTGTCTGGAGGACAAGTACAGGATCCTGGGAGGAGGGCCGTATTTCTTCAACTCAGCAGGTCTCTACATCAGGGATTGGAAGCCCAGATTTCGCCCTGACAAAGAAGATCTCACATGGGCGCCTGTCTGGATCAGACTTTATTCACTCCCGGATGAATACTGGGAAGAAAAATGTCTAATGAGCATAGGAAATGGAGTGGGACGATACATCAGGGCAGCGGAAGAAACAAAAAACCGTAAGTTTATTTCATACGCTCGAATATGTGTATTCATTAGACTGAATGAGGCGCTTCCTGAGTCAGTTACCCTTGCCCATCGCGATGAGGAGTGGATCCAGCCTCTCGATTATGAGCATGTGCCCTTCAGGTGCAGGAGATGCCATGCACTAGGGCATTTGTTCCGGGATTGCCCCCTCAATGTCAAAGCCAGCTCTCCTAAATCCTCTGAAGCCCCATCTCAAGACGGCTTTACCAAAGTCACGAACAGAAAGCGCTCGCATAAAAAGCCTCAGAATGGGCCCAAACCCCAGCCTTCCAAGCCCCAAAATCCTGCTTCCAAGAATAGCTTTGAGTCCCTGGGCAATCTCTCAGATGATCAACCCCTTAATAATGACAGTATTCCTGCCCGCCCTTCCTCTTCCACCCACCCCCCTCCATTCAGCCCCCCTCCCAAGTCTAAATCTCCCATTATCATCCCAACCATCCTAAGCAGGCATCAGGAAAACTCAACGGAGTTTCTCAAGGAAATGGAGGTGGATGGGAAGTTGATCGCCCCATAGAATTCAGAAGCTCATCAGGAGGATACCAGTCAGGTGCAAAATATGGAGGAAGAACCAGAGAGCATAGATCTAAATGGCCTGGATATCATAGAACTGGAGCTATGTTGCCAAAAAAAAGCATATGAAAAAATCTCCGAGTCGGATATAGATAAGTTGGAAGTGGTCATCTCCAGAGCGTTCCACCAACACCAGCTGGGCATTCAACCTGGCAGCACCTGGGATGGCAGTCCGCGTCCAAAGGACACCAAAAAAAGAGGAAGGAAGACAGATCTCTAGAGAACAATAGAGATCGGAAAAATCCTGGTAGATACGCGAAGCTGACGAAGTACTACAGCCCTACCCAAAATAGTTAAATCATGAAGCTTGTATCATGGAATGTAAGAGGGCTCAACAGCCCAGGAAAATCTAGAATGTTAAAAAACATGCTCAAGATGGAAAAACCACAGATGTGTTTCCTCCAAGAAACGAAATGCAACAGCGCCACGCTGGGCCGCATTCTCTCAAAGGCCTGGCCAGGATGCAGATCAGTGGCTGTGGACGCCATGGGAGCCTTTGGGGGGCTTGCCATAGCATGGAACACCCAGGCAATAACGCTCACTGACTCCCACGCCTCCCATCATCTCATCCAAGCAGCCTTCCACATTCTCGGCACCAACATACATGGGAACCTATCCAACGTCTATTTCCCGCAGGACACTGGGAGCAAAAAAGCGCTCCTCGACACCATTGAAGCGCTAAGCAGAAACAGGCAGCATCCACTCTGGATCGCTGCAGGGGACTTCAACATGATTACCAAAATAGAGGACAAGATAGGAGGCAGATCCAGACTGGAACCTGAAGTAGATCGCTTCAAGGAATTCATCCAAAATGCCTCTCTCATAGACATGCCATTCTGCAATGGCACCTTCACCTGGAGCAATCGCAGAGGAGGCAAGCTTCAGATCGCCTCTAAACTAGATCGCTCCCTGATTTCAGATAACACGGTACATCTCGGAGGTGATCTTACCGCAGAAATCTTGGCCCACTCAGGGTCGGATCACTGGCCAGTAGCTCTGCATTGGCAGCGACCAGGAGATAAAACCAAAAGGCCCTTCCAGTTTGAGGGATTTTGGCTAACGCATCCAGCATTCAAGGACTTTGTCAGAACCACATGGGCCTCCTTCATCCCGCTAGAAGGCTCAAAGATGTTCCAGCTACAGCAAAAACTACGCTTTCTAAAGAGTCACCTAAAACGCTGGAATCGAGAGACCTTCGACAATATTTTTGAGGCGCAACAGGAGCTCAATAAGGAGCTGAAGGATCTCCATCAGGAAATAATAAATGTAGGGCATACAGAGGCAACCTTAGACAGAGAACGACACATAAACAACCAGCTTGAAGAAAGAAGGAAGCAAGAAGAAATTTACTGGAGGCAAAAATCACGGATCCGATGGCTAAAAGAAGGGGAGTGTAACACCAAATTCTTCCATTGAACTACAGTGCAGAGGTGGATGCACAATAAGATTCCTTTTATCCAAAACCAAGAGGGGGTAAAAGTTGAGGAGCATGAGAAAATAGAAGAAGTCCTTCTCAATCACTTTCAGCAGGTACACCAAGAGCAGGCGGTGGATCGGCAAAGGGCGATTAGAAGAATCACCAGCAATATCCCCAAGTTGGTTACAGAGGAGCACAACAAGATACTCATGAGCCCAATACAAGCCCAGGAGGTAGACGAGGCGATGGCGCAGCTCAAGGAAGGTAAGGCCCCTGGACCAGACGGTTTCACTACCACGTTTTTTCATGCTTTCTGGGACTTGATTAAAGAGGAGGTCTGGCAAGTTGTAGAGGAGTCCAGAGCATTACGCTGGCTGCTCCCATCCCTTAACTCCACTTTTATCACCCTCATCCCCAAGGAGGAGAACTCCATAACTCCTGAGAAATTCAGACCCATCGCTCTCTGCAACGTCCTCTATAAAGTCATCTCCAAAGTAATTGCTAACAGATTAAAACCCCTTCTACCCATGCTCATCTCTCCGGAGCAATCAGGTTATGTCGAGGGCAGACAGATTATGGATGGCATCATTCTTACTCATGAAATCATCCATTCCCTCAAGCAATCCAAGCAAGCTGGAATGTTACTCAAACTCGATCTCTCCAAAGCTTTCGACAAGCTTAGCTGGTCTTACATTCAACATATGTTGAAAGCTTTTGGCTTCTGTTCCACCTGGGTTCGCTGGATCATGAGTCTTATCACCTCCTCTCATTTTTCCCTTCTTGTCAATGGTCTTCCCTCCCGTCCCTTCAAACCCTCCAGAGGTATTAGACAAGGGGACCCCCTCTCCCCCTTCCTTTTTGTTATTATGGCTGAGGGTCTTGGTAGACACATCAAGCAGGCCCTCCAATCTAATAAGCTTAGAGGAATCTCCATCCATAACTCCCCAGCCTCCTCTCATCAGCAATTTGTCGATGACACCATGCTCTATGGCTACCCCTCTGCTCAGGAAGCCTCTCGCTGAAATCCCTGCTCAACGACTTCTCAGAAGCCTCTGGCACTCATGTCAATAACTCCAAGTCTCAAATTTTCTTCTTCCATACCCCTCCGCCTATTAAATCCGCAATCACCCATATCCTAGGCTTTCAATCCACCTCCCTCCCCTCCACCTACCTTGGTGCTCCCCTTACTGCCTCGGCCATTAAGCAGCCTGCCTGGCGATCTCTTCTTGAGAAGCTTGATTCAAAACTAAACTTATGGACTCACCGCTCCCTCAATCTAGCTAGTCGAGTTGTGCTTATTAAGTCCATCCTCCAAGCCATGCCTCTCTATCTATTCTCTATCCTTGCAGCTCCAAAATGGGTTTTAAAAAGATTGAGAAACCTTCAGCGGGACTTTTTATGGGGAAGCTCAGCCACTAATCGCAAATGGGCACTAGTGAAATGGGACACTGTGTGCAAACCCAAAAACAAAGGAGGCATAGGTCTCAGAGATCCAGAGAGCAGCAACACCATCATGAATGCCAAAATCTGGTGGCAATGGTTAACTAATCCAGACAATTTATGGGCCAAAATATGGACAGCCAAATACACCAACAATATGCCCCAAGCAGAGCTCATAAGATTCAAGCCCACAATCAATGGATCACTTATTTGGAATGCAGCCAAGCAGCATCATCAGCTCATCCAGAAGCACAGCTTCTGGGAAATACGAAACGATCACAGCGCCAGATTTTGGAAGGATGCATGGAACCAACAGCCCAAACTTTCAAGTGTTCTTCCTCCAATGATCATTCCGAATAGACAGGAGCAGCAGCATGCAACCGTCCATCAATTCTGGGAACATGACATAGTAAATGGATTCAGAAAATGGCGACCGAGCAATCAAATAGCCACAATCACAAGCATTCAGGAGGCAGCAGCACTCGAAGACGAGTTAAAAAATAGAAGCATCCGGTTTGAGAACAGTGAGGATATCCTCAGATGGGGTTACCTCCCCAAAGGATCATACTCCACTTCCGAAGCCTATAATCTCATAGGCGACTCCACCACCAGACCGGACCCTTTATGGGAGCGAATTTGGAGCTTCAAAGCCTGGCCCAAAATATCACATTTCCTCTGGATGGTTGGACATAAAAAGATTCTCACCTGGGACAAGCTAAGGAGACGCAATTTCCATGGGCCCTCAATATGCCACAACTGCTTTAAAAATGAGGAAACCTTACAGCACCTTTTGGACACATGCCCAATCGCCAACAAGCTATGGGATCAGGTTGGCTTCAGATGTCAAAGAAGATGCAGAGGACCTGGAGACATCATAGATACCATCCGTCAGTGGCCAAAAAGCCCCTATGACTGTGCGATCCTTAACTACATGTGGAATATAATCCTAGGCACGGTAATATGGAACATCTGGAAAGAAAGGAATAGGCGCATATTCAAAAACCAGAGCTCGCCCATTGAGGAAATTTGGAGCAGATTGCATGGCAACCTCAAAGAGACCATGATTTTGAAATCATGGACTAAGGAAGACCTCCCTACTAAAGACAACGAGAAAAACATCCTAGACAACTGGAAGCTAGAGCTGCCACAAGGGAATGCCACTCAGCGGATGATGAAAGGTAATGACAAGGAGATCAGAAAATGGAATGCCCCACCCACCAACTCATACAAACTTAATTTCGACGGAGCCTCTAAAGGCAACCCTGGGCCAGCAGGTTATGGTGGTATCATTCGTAATCACAATGGTAACCCCCTGCAGATCTACTTCGGCTATATAGGGTGGGACACCAATAACTCGGCGGAATTGGAGGGACTCTGGCAAGGGCTCTTAGTCGCCAGATGCTAGAATCTTCAACCACTGATAGTGGAAGGCGATTCCCAGGTCATCATCAGCATGGTCACATGCATTCAGAATGGCTCTCAAACCAGAAAAGTAGCTGACAGTTGGAGGCTAGAAGCTAGGCTAAACAACATTGCTCATGAGCTACATAACCAAAGAGCCCTCTCCTTTCATCACTCCAGAAGAGAAGGCAATAAGGTAGCTGATCTCCTAGCCAATATTGGGGTAGAAAGCCACCATCCTTTCCAAGAAGGAAACTTGGACATCATCCTCAGCAATCAACAGACTCAGGAATGTAAGAATCTCCTTCAGAGAGATACTGAACCCCCGGATGCGGGTGATGGCACGTCTCGAAGGGCCGAGCCACATGTCCACCATGTGCCGCCCGTGCTCACTTAAATGCTGGATGGACTTAGCCGTCAAAGGCTTAATCCTGTGTGGTCTGTGCTCTAGGCATTCAATGCCGAGCAGAGTGAAGGGATGGTTGCAGTTATGGTGTGCTCCGAATGAGGGAATGTGGAGGGTTATCAAGGTATGGAGGTGCAGATATCAGTTCATCGTTTTGGTGGAGTTAAGGAACTGCGATTGCAGAGACATTTGACACAGAGGCAGACTCGAAGGAGGGCGGTTATCCCACCACCTCAATCTGCCTTTTGGGCTTCTCGACGCTCCAATTCAGGTTCCTGTTTTGAGGGAAAGCGGAAATTTGAGAGCATTTCAAAGGTTCTGGTGGCAAATTCAAAGGTTCTGGTGGCGAACTCAAAGGTCCTGGTGGCAAATTCAGAGGTTTTGGGGGCGAATTCAGAGGTTCTGGTGGCGAATTCAGAGGTTCTGGGGGCAAATTCAGAGGTGCTGGGGGCGAATTCAGAGGTTCTGGTGGCGAATTCAGAGGTTTTTGTGGCAAATTCAAAGGCTGTGGTGGCGCTTGGGAGGTTCTGGTGGCGAACTGCGCCTTGTGGTTGGCCTTACAAATCGCCCAAAGCTATCAAGGGAGAAGGAGAATTGCCCATGGCGAGGCTACGACAACGACAACCTTGCAGAAGGGGATCTGGGCGAGGCTCATCCTCGCGCCCACCGACAGAGAGGGAGCACCACCATTGCTGCTGCTGCTATTGCTATAGGAGGGCAGGGGTTAAGCCACTCCAAGCTGGGCAATACACGGAGGTTGGCAGCTCGAGCGAAGGGGAGCCAGTCCTCCCAGCATTTGGCTCGGTGGTGTTCACCCTGGGCAACTCCAAGGATAATCCAGGAATTAATGCTCATGTTTCAGTGCTTTTTACTCAAGTTCCGGAAGGGAATGAAGGAGGGTCGCCTCCAGGAATGGTGGAACCACCCCCAGAGGGCTCTGGAAAGGAGAGCCCTGTGCTGCTACCACCAAGTGGGGAGGGCACCTCAGGGAAGGAGATTATGCCTGCTCCCTCTCACCCCCAGGCGAAGGAATCTCAAGGCTCAGCACAGGACAAATGGGCTGCCATGTGGGAAGGAATCCCTGAGGGTCAGGGATGGTGCACCATCATGGAGGAGAAAAGTCCTGACGCTGATTGACCCTCCTACATGCGCTCCAGTACCTGCTGTCTCCTCTCAGCTCGGGTCCAGGATTTTGTTTGCTGCGGGTCAATGGGTACGGGTTAGCATTGTGTTTGTTCACTTACAGTTTCTTATTCTGTCCAGTTTGTTTTGGTCGAGTTTTCTCTCAGTCTGTCTTGTCTATATCAGTCCTCAGTCTGGTTATGAAGAACGCCCCTGCGTGGGCAGTCATGCTCATGTTTAATTCAATGTGTCATGGTCTGTTGATGGGAAAATTGAATTGGTTTCCTGCCTCAGTCAGTCTTTTTTGGAGGAATTTTGGAAGTCCTGTTGATGCTACCCCTGCGTGGGAGTTTTTTGAGTCAAAGCTAAGTT
Source organism: Pinus taeda (assembly GCA_000404065.3). NCBI lineage: Eukaryota > Viridiplantae > Streptophyta > Pinopsida > Pinales > Pinaceae > Pinus > Pinus taeda. The sequence continues at coordinate 44,749 of APFE031216159.1, forward strand.
ACCCAAGGCGCCACTGGCGACCATGGAAATCCGGCTTCACTGCTTGTAAACATTTTACTGTAAATATAATATAACAGACTAGCTAGTTTTACCGAGAAAAAAAAAACAATTGGAGCGATTGCCTCTTTAGTCAAAATCTCCAATGGTAAACTAGGAAGCTTGACCCAAATAATTTTTTTCCGATGAAAGTCTTTTGTCGGGTCAAGGCCAAATTTCCACCACTAGAGAGAGATATATACTCACCCTTTGACCAAAGGAGAAGCAACGATGTGGTCTACATCTTCTAGACTCATGAAATGGAAGGCAAACCAATCATTTAGTAGCATGCGGATTCGGGGCCTAAACTTCAAGAGGGGTAACCACCAAGTCTCCACCCAACCCTTCATCTGTTCGCTACAAATCGGAATGAAAAACCACCTACCTACCAAATATTTATGCTTCAGCCTTTCCACTTCTTCCCTATATCCATATGTGTCGCGAATAAGAATCTATACCTATTCAGCAGATTTAACAGCCTTTTGGTTACAAGAATTTTTGAGATTTCCTTTTTTAAAGTCGACACAATTGACAGGACTAGCCCCTTGGTCGTGTTTCCCCTGTATTGCAATATCCACATGTGTAGAGTCTATTATCGGGGATGAGGAAGTTTTGTTTGAAAATTTTGCATGTTCCTCAAAAAGAACCGTAACCTCAATTAGATTCTCAATCTCGGGAGAGTACCCCTGCAAAAGTGTCCCTTTGGTCTGCATGATCACAAAAACTAGGAAGAAATTTCAAGCAGAAAGAGAATTCTAGTGGATGAAAGCATCAATAGGTGTATAAATTCCCACTGTAGATCAACAGATTATGAAATATACTAAAACACAATACAAGATCTACTTCTACAACACTTTGCGGAAGCTTAATCGAATTGAGCAAGATCAAGAGAACACATAAAACTAAGAATGAGAAATCAATCACACATAACATAGAAGATATAACCCGGGGAAAGCCTCAGCCTAAAACCCCAACTTTGTATTATCATACAAGTGAAAATCTTGTTCAAGTTACAAAAAGAATAAACTCTCAAGCTATCATGCTCTCTCTGCAATCAAACAATACAACTCACAAACTGAATAGACACTGTATATGTCCTCCTCAAGCCCTCCAAGCCTCCTATTTCCTTGCGCAATTTTTCTTGGGGTCCAATAATGTCACATGTGTGAATTGGCCTCATCACACTCACTAAACCTGAAGAAGTAACTGCACAATCCTCATGGAAAGAATTCCTTTTGCATGCAAGGAATATTCACAATGGAATATTCTAGCAACTGATAGTAGACTGCCCCTCCATCTTATCTCAACTGGGTCTCTGTATGAACTGACATGCATGAGTTATTTATGAGAGAATACTCAGTTATCTGAAGTGTAGTAGTTACATGCATGCAAGCATTAACTAACTGAACTTACATTAATTCAACAAACTGTTTGAATTAATATAACTCGACTTGACTCAGTTAACTAAGTCAACTAATTACAACTCAATATTACAACTCATCCTTATCTATTTAACTGATGGATAAATTCCTCAATTAATGGAGAAACTGTTGCATGTCCCCACATAGACTTCAAGTTTGATTTTCCTTAACTAATTAACTAAAGATGAATTAATTAATTATTTTACAAATTGTGGCTAAGATCAAATTCGAATTTTACTTCACTATTTTAGTTTAGGGACTGACTAAAATAGTAAGGAATCCCGAAATTCTATCTATAGAATGCTATTTTTAGCACTTCCATTTTTCCATCCATTGTTGCTAAGATCAACACTGGCTGAACTACTATTTATAGCAATGCTATTTTTAGCAATTCTATTTATAGCATTTCCTGTTGCTATTTTCAACACTCCCTCTCAACAAGAAAGGAATTATTAGTAACCCCAATCCTGTCTCTATGGAACTCGAACTTGCATCTTGACAATGCCTTAGTCAACATATCTTCATCCTATTCCTCAGTCGAAACATACAACGACAACATGATCCTCTTGACCACACAGTCTCGAAGATGGTGATACCAGATATCATTATGCTTGGACCTGTCATGAAAAACTAGATTCTCTGAGAGTTTGATGCAACTTTGTTTATCGCAGTAGATCACTGTAGGATCCATCATCTGACCAAACAATCCCACTAGAATCATCTGCATCCAAATGGCCTCACATGCAGCCTGACTAGTAGCCATGTATTCAGCCTCTACTGAGCTAAGTGCAGCTAATCTATGTTTCTTGTTGTACCAGGAAACTGCAGTTGAACCAAGGTTGAAGATTCCTCCAGAAGTGCTCCTCCGGTTTGAAGGACTCCCTTCCCAATTTGCATCTATGAAGCCTTCACTCCCTCTGTTCGTTTGTACCACAATCTGAACTGAGATGTGCCTCTGAGGTATCTTAGCACATGCTTTGTTTCCTTCCAAAACAACTTGGTAGGCTGAACCGTAGCTTGACTCAGCTAGTTCACCGCAAAGCATAAGTTGGGTCGTGTGTTCACTGGATACATAAGTGAACCCACTAGTTGTCGATAAATAGTAGTAGCTACTACCTCACCTAAAGTAGCATCCTCCTTCCTCTAGTTCCTAGCTAGAGGAGTTTGCATGGGTTTGCACTTCTCCATGTGAAAGCGCCTGAGTATCTCTTTGGCATACTTTCCTTGAGACACAAATACTTCCCCATATTTCTACCACACCTCCATGCCTAGAAAGTAGTGCATAAGGCCCATGTCCTTCATCTCTAACTCTCTTGCAAGGTCCTCCTTACAAGGTTGTATCAGCTAATCATCACCTGTCAAAATCAGGTCATCGACATAAAGAACAATGATCAATGGTTTACCTTCTACCATGATGTGGTAAAGGTTTGTATCTGCTTCACTCTTGGTGAAGCCCAAATTGGTGAAATAGATGTCGATCCTGGTGTATCGAGCATGGGATGCTTGCTTCAGTCCATACATAGCCCTTTTGAGTCTACACACATGCAACTCACGATCGAAGTTTTGAAACCTTCTAGCTGCTCAATGTACACCTCCTCCTCAATCTTCCCATTGAGGAATGTTGTCTTCACATCCATCTAGTGGATCTTCCACCCCATCTGAGATGATAGTTCTAACATCAATCTAATCGATGAGTACCTTGCTACACGAGGAAAAGTCTCATTGTAGTCGATCCCCTCGACCTGTGAGAAACTTCGGGCAACAAAACTTGCCTTATGTTTCTCAACACTGCCATCAACTACCTATTTACCTTGTAAATCCATCTGGAACTCACCACTAGCTTGCCCTGAGGCCTTGGGACAACATCCCACACACTGTTTTGAATGATAGAGTCTTACTCCTCTACCATTGCATCAACCTAGACTGGTTGCTGCACTGCCTCTTCGAATGAAGAAGGTTCGGTATCTACACACTCCCTAACCAGGGCCATGTACCCAATGTACTGCTTAGGTGACCTCCTCTGTCTGCGCTAAGAAGATGGTTGTCCCACATTCTCCCGTGCATCCAGCATCAACCTGTTAGCTTCCCTTGAGCGTTTCTGCCCATCTCTGGAAGTATCAGCATGAGTGGATGTCTCCACTCCCGAATCCTCTGCATGTAGCTGCTCTGCATCAATTTGAGGCTCCTCATCCTTAGGAACTAAAAGTTCCTCATCTGCATGCAACTCGAGCTCCCTCGCAAGTGATAAGCGCATGGCTTTCTACTCGTCGAACTTCAGATCCCTGCGTACCATAGTCCTCTGAGTGGAAGCAAGGTACACACGATGGTTGTGGGGTGTATCCGTGTACCCCACAAGTATTCCCAACTCAGCTGTTGGGTCTAGCTTCTTCCTGGCATCTTTGGTCATATGACAGTAAACTGATGATCCAAAGATTTGGAAGTGACTTACATCAGGTCGCTTCTCGAAATAGGCCTCCATAGGTGTCTTCATCCCCAGTATACGGTGCGAGCTTCTGTTCTGCAAGTATACTGCTGTATTGCATGCCTCATCCCACAAATGCAGTGGTAGGCTTTGGTCATGCAACATCACTCAAGCTGCTCCCACAATCGATCTGTTCTTCCTTTCGGCCACCCCACTTTGTTGTGGGTTATGGGGTGCCATCAGTTCTCGTTTAATACATTCTGCAGCGCAGAAGACTTTAAACTATTGGGAAACATACTCTCCACCATTTTCGCTATGCAAGGCTTTTATTTTCTTTCTAGATTATTTCTCTGCCAAGGCTTTAAACTCACAAAAACTCAAGAAGGTCTGATCCTTCTTTTGCATAAAGTAGATCTAGCATCTACAAGAAAAATCGTCAATAAAAATAACATATTACCTTTGTTTAGCGGTGGAGGCTATAGAGAAAGGTCCACAAAAATTTGAGTGAACTCACTCCAAGATTGCTCCAGCTCTACTCTCTCGATTTAGAAAGGAAGATTTTGCATACTTACCCAAGGTGCAACCTTTGCATGTAATTGTCTGCTCAAGTTTTCCCTTGGGTAATCTAGTAGAAATCTGCTACATGATCTTCAGGGCTCCATGGTGCAAGTGGCCCAGTCTTATATGCCATAACTCACCAACATCTTGGCTCTGCACCATCTCAGATTTGGAACTCAAATATGCATAGTCGTCTACCTCTAGCTTGTATAGATTCTTGACATGAATCCCTATTCGCTTTGTCTGTTCCGTACCGATATGCCTTAGGAATACCTTTCCTTGACTAAAGACTACATCATAGCCTTTATCTTCTAGCATAGCGACAGACACAAGATTCTTCTTCAGACCTGGTACATACTTTCCATCAGTCAGGGTGAGGGGAGCTCCATGCTCCCTCTGAAACACAACTGTACCTTCACCCGAAACATGGTACTTTCCATCATCGCCCATCTCAATCTGCATCTGGAGAGCCTTCTCCTCCAAGGTACTGAAAAGATTCTTGTCACCTGACATGTGGAATGAAGCTCCACTGTCCAGGTACCACACACATCCCACCATGGATGAAACCATGCATGCGATAAGCGAGAAATCCAACTCAAACTGTGAGGCCAGTGCCTCACCATCAGATTCCTTTGAGGAACCCTTCTTGGATTTCTTCTGTGGACAATTCGTAGCATAATGGCCCAATTCATGACAATGAAAGCATCGCACTTTCGATTTGTCAATCTTCTTCCCACCATGGGAAGAATCGGATTTGGGATGGGACACCTTCCCTTTCCCCTACCTTGCCTTACTCGCTGATTCAAATTGGATCCTAGAACAATCTCTAAGTTTCCATGAACTCTTTCAATTATGCCAAAAAAAATTCAAGTCTTAAAAGGATCGAGCTATCAGAAGGAATCCTCGTGACAGTTGCAAATTGTGACCAGTGCGGAGCAACAAGGACCCTTGGTCAAGCGTGCAGACCGAGGGACCATAGTAACGCACGTTGGGGGAAAACTGGCAAAACCGGGAGCTAGATCAGAGGACGGGAGAAAATTTTGATGCTAATCGTGTATCAAAGGGCATCCCCTGCAGTGAAGGAAAGCCCCGAAGAACTCAGACCCGAAAAGGTTATAAAACACAAAAAAGTACCAGTTTCGGTTATGGCAGAGCAGGATTCCACAAAAACAAGGTAGGATATCGGAAGGGCCTCGAGGCGGCAAGCGGTTTAGACTGAGTCCCGCCCGATGCCACACAGCGAGTGACATGTGTCCAACGGAGGAGAGAGAAAACCATGCATATCGAACGGGTAACCGTTGAGCTAATTATCCGCCTGATATGCATGATGACCATAGGATCTAGGGGGTCCAGATCAACGGCAGAGGCGTGTCCCGATGAATGACTGGATTTGACAAATGATAAAGCAAGATTATATGGGATTTGAAGTTCGGTATGGACGATTCATTGGAATGGATTTGTATTTCGCAGACAATCTTGAAGGAAATGGAAATAACGACTGTTCAAACATTTTCAAGAGAACTGACACTCAGTTCGTTATGAAACATGTGGCCACCTCCCTATGAAGCGTTACACAATGATGATGACGCATAATAGAGGAATTCAACGGACAGAGAAGCAGGAGAACCAGAGAACTGGGAAGCGGAAACGAACATCCAGAAAGAATATTGGCTTTAAAGCCACGAACTGACAGAAAAAAAGAAACAAGTGAGTTATTCAAGGAATAAAGCCGAGAGTAGAGAACAGAGAGACCTATAGGCAGCATTGAGCCAGACAGAGTCAGAGAGAGTCTGTGTACTCCAGAGAGGGCTTGAGAGGTTCAAGCAAACTCCTTTGTACTTATCTGTCATGTATGAGTCTCAGATTGGGCTCATACTAGTATGACCAATAGAGGTCGAGTTTCAGTAAGGAGAGTCTATGTACTCCAAAGAATTGGGGGATCCAAGTCTAGTCCTACTGATTTATATCTGTTGAGTGAGACTCAAATCGAGCTCACTGTTGTAAAAAATTTGCTTTGAAAACATAATAGAAAGGCCACCACTGAAGGCTGGACTAGGAGACGTAGCCTAGGAGCACTGGGTAAACTCCTTATTAAACTTGTTGTGCTCACATGTTTTACTATTATGTTTTCTCTAACTGCTTCAGTGTCTATGTATTTCACAATCTTATCAATCCGTTACATAAAGTAACATAGGAACCTCCATGCACATGAGTCTGTGATACCTTTAATTCTTTGTCCTAGATAAATTCCAAATCAAGTGGTATCAGAGCTCTAGGTTATTAAGGTTAAACAAGCTTGTGCTGGATTTTGTTGTTGAATGCTAACTAGTTCAAAGCTTAAATTAGGAGAAGGAGAGTTGGTTGAAACTAACCCTAAAATTGGAAGAGTCTATCCTGAGAGGAAAATGTCAGAAGAAAGTCCCTTGGAATCAGACCCTCAGTTCATGGATAGTTTCATGATCATGAGAGCCATGGTAGAGGAAATGTATAGAGAATTTAAGAAAGGTAGAGAGGAAGATGCATCAAACTCAAAAAGAGATAAAGGAGCAGAAGAATCTCTCCTCCATGACCACTTTAAAGGTAAGGGGAAAGAAGAAAAACTTCCCACACCTCCTAGTAGCCCTGAAAACAAAAAGAAGACATATTTGATTAAATTAGATGTTAAATTTGATTTACCAATATATGATTGAGAGTTGAATTCAAAGAAGCTGGATAATTGGATTAGACAGATTGATGTTTATTTCAGAGTGCAGAGCATTGATTCAGACAGTAGTAAGATTCAACTGGCCAGCCTACGCCTTGGAGGCACTGCCTTGGTATGGTGGGAAGGAGGACACAAGCTGACATGAAGAAGTATGGTAAGATTCTTTCTGTCTAGAGTGAATTTGTTTCTGCAATTAAAAAGCAATTCTATCCACTAGCCTATATGTAGCAAGCCATGATGAGCTGACAAACTCTTCGACAATTGAAAGGGAAAAGTGTACAAAGTTACACTCAAGAATTTAGGAAAAGAGATTTGATTCTAGGAATTTCTTTAGACTCACTTGAAACTCTGCTGAAGTATATAGGTGGTCTACAAAGCTACTTAAGAGACACAATTCTCATGTTTAATCCCACTAGCATAGATGAGGTATCAGTTCAAGCTACACATCTAGAGGCTAGAGGCAAGAATGTGAACCCAGAAGTTGGGGGATCATCAAAAACCACTGCAAGCAAGAATAAGGAGAAAATAAAACAGAAATGGAAAGAGAGGAAGACAAATACTGCATTTCCTCTTCATCAACTCTAGCGGCCAAAATTTCTCCGAAGAACTCGTCAAAGATCACTGCTATAATTTCACCATCTTCACGGCGCCAAATTAAAGTATTTGGAGTAAAAGTGAATTAAAATTTTGGTATCATTCATTTAGCTGTGACTCTCATAAAAGTGGATCACTGACCTAATATCTTATATAATGACTTAATATCTTATTAATGTTTAGGAACACAAAATCATCTTTGATGAGTTTGTAAAGTGTAGCATTCACTGATATAGAATAATTTGGCCCCAAACACCATATTTTAGATTCTGACATTGACTTACCAGAGTTGTCCAGTGTGAAATAACTTCTCATATGTTCAATGTTAAAATTGTTTGTGATACATACAGTTATTGGGCTCCAAAGACGAAAAGAATGTGGCACTGGAAGAAGTTTCACGTAAAATCATAATGACTGGCAGTTCTTGGGACGCGAGAAACATAGTAACAAAAATATCTTTCACAAAGCAGAGAACTGTGAAAAGGTTATCCTAATAATCAACACGACTAATATCTTTCACAAAGCAGAGAATAATGAAAAGGCTATCCTAATAACCAACACGACTTTTAAATATAACAAGCAATATAAGTGTCAGTCTTCAACCTCAACTAATAGTGTGAAATGTTTTTATAGAATATGGCAAATGTAGAGTTTATTTTTAAATAGTGTGCTTATAGCATGGAAAAACTTCTCAAATGTAGCTATGGATGTTATAATAGTTTAAAGCGCATATGATTACTGTGGAATCTCAGACAAAAAAAGAAGGTCCCACTCGAAGAAGTTTCCATAAAACTATGTTTCACTGTACGTTATTATAATGACTGCCAGCTCTTACAGCACCGGTAACATAGTGACGAGAACATATTTCACACAGCAGAGAACAATGAAAAGGTATGTTATAATCAACTCAAATTTTGTATATAGCTAGAAATATAAGCGCCAGCCTTCAAATTGAACCAATAGTGTGTGTTGTTCTTATCAAATATGCCAAAGGTATAGCATATTTTAAAATCGATTTCCTATGGCATCTATACCTTCCCATATGTTATTTGGTTTGAAGCGCATATGACCATTGTGGGCTCCAAAGCCAAAATGAACATTGTACTAGAAGAAGTTTCACATACAACTGTCCGAAGTTATTACAAAAGACCGAGAGTTCTTACAGGAAGAGAAACGTAGGAATGAGAAAAATATATCTCACAGAGCAGAGAACAATAAAAATTAGCTCAAACTTCTGTATAAAGCCAGCAATATAAGTGTCGGTCTTCAAATCGAACCAGTAGTGTACATTATTATGATCAAATATGCCAGAGCTATTTCGTACTTGCAATTTCGCTTTTACTCCAAATACATTAATTTGGTGCCGTGAAGATGGTGAAATTATAGCAGTGATCTTTGACGAGTTCTTTGGAGAAATTTTGGCCGCTGGAGTTGATGAAGAGGAAATCGAGTTAGATGGGGTGATTCTGAGAATAGCCCCACCACCGCCCCACCACCACTGGCGGCGGGGCGGTGGCAGGGCGATTCTGAGAATCACCCCATATAACTTTATTTCCTCTTCATCAACTCCAGCGGCAAAAATTTCTCCAAAGAACTTGTCAAAGATTACTGCTCAATGATTTTGATTTTGAATTGGGGTTTAATTCTATTTTTACGCTGCACGTTGTTTCTGTTTTTACAGTGTATGCTACTTCATGTACATAATATGGAGTTGGATTCTGATACATGCAATGATGAGCAATACAACAAATTTGGTTGGTTTTTGGAAAATATATGAGTAACCATTTTTTTCATGCTTAAAAGCGGCACAATGTCAACGTTATCCTCGTGGCAGAATTCCCAATTGTAATCTCGATTTCCTCATGTAGCTTCTGAAGGTTGGCAATACAGTTGCAATATTTTTTTCATGTAGTTTATGCAAATTGGATAGAGGTCGCAAAACATTTGGCCATCAAGTGAAATTATAGTAATGGCTTTTGGAATAAATTGATAAAAATCTTGCGCAATCTTTGAGGATTGGTAAGCTAAAGATTTCGAAATTTGCTTAAAATTTGCATATATATGGTGAAGATCTTATTAATTTTATATAAGATATCCTTAATATGAAATTTTTAGTTGCTACTTTCAAGTTGTTTTGATACTAGTTGACCGTCTCTATAAACTATAGATGTTATGTGATATCTTCCTAAAGTTGAATTATTCATTTCACATCTAGGTTTTAGTTAAAACTATTGGTAGTCTATCAAGTAAAGGCGCGAGTTAAATTCACTCTGGAATCTAAAATGGCCATTGTACAAAGGTCCTTTGTAGCATATTTGGTTTCTTCAATAGTCCAACTCGCATGTGATTACATTGACTGCAACCGTCTATTTGGTTTATTCAAGAGTTCAACTTGCATGCGATTACATTACCTTTAACGTCGATTTCTTCAATAGTCCAACATGCATGTGATTACATTGACTGCAACCCTATATTTGAATTGGTTTATTCAAGAGTTCAACTTGCATGTGATTACATTACCTTAACATCATCCATTTTGTAGAAACAAGAGAAATAACTAATGTTCATACCAAAATTAACATTATAAAATGGGTTTTTTCTTAAGGGACTTCTTATGATTATTAATATTGAAGTTCACTTTCCAAGGATCGTGATAACTTAACTTGGGTCTATAAATGTATTGTTTAAAGACAAGGAATCCAATATAAGTTGTTTTTAAACTTTAAGGGAATATAAAATGTGAATGTGATTACATTCACTGCAACCCTCTATTTGAATTGGTTTATTCAAGAGTTCAACTTGCATGCGATTACATTACCTTTAACGTCGTCCATTTTGTAGAAACAAGAGAAATACCTAATGTTCATACCAAAATTCACATTATAAAATGGGTTTTTTTTAAGGGACTTCTTATGATTATTAATATTGAAGTTCCCTTTCCAAGGATCGTGATAACTTAACTTGGGTCTATAAACGTATTGCTTAAAGACAAGAATCCAATATAAGTTGTTTTTGAACGTTAAGGGAATATAAAATGTGAATTTTTATTCAATTTCACTTCGTCACATGCCCCTTCAAGATCATGCATTTAGTAGAAGCAAGAAAAACTCCCTATGTACTATTGTTGATCTTCATACCTTATAACATATTAAATAATTTTTATAAAAAAAATGCATAATCACTTTTTGTTTTGAAGGTGTTTTTGGCACAATTTTTGCACATAAAAATTCGGTGTTACTGACATTTTTTAAAATGTTGAAAATTGACCCTAAAAAAAAGGTCATCATTCCAGTATCAACACTTTTCATTTTCAGGGTGCTTTTTGCACAATTTTTGCACAAAAAATTCGTTTTCACTGCCATTTTTAAAACATATTCAAAATTGACCCTAAAAAAAAAAAAACCATCGTTCCAGTATACACACTTTTCATTTTTAGCACTGTTTTTCATGTTCTTTGGGGTTTTTTTGGCCAGAGTTCCCATTTTGAGTTTATAGTTCCCATTTCAAGGTTTACATTGTTCTCCATTGCCTACCATCGGAATGTATAGGTTGTCTGCTTTAGAGAATGCAGAAATCAAGAAGCAGGTACAGGAGCTGCTCGAGAAAGGGTTCATAAGACCTAGCACATCGCCTTGTGGGTCTCCAATTGTCTTGGTGATAAAGAAAGATGGCTCATGGAGAATGTGCATTGATTACCGAGCACTGAATAAAATAACGATAAAAAATCGTTATCCCCTTCCTTGCATAGATGATCTATTAGATCAGTTGAAAGAAGTTGTTTATTTTTCCAAGTTGGACTTGCATAGTGGCTACCATCAGGTCAGAGTTGCAGAGCAAGATGCATGGAAGACTGCTTTCAAAACAAAGCAGGGATTGTATGAGTGGTTGGTTATGCCTTTTGGCTTAACTAATGCTCCTGCTACTTTCATGAGAATAATGAATGATGTACTCAGACCTTTCATTGATGATTTGGTCATTGTATATTTGGATGACATTCTTATATTTAGTAGAACATGGGAAGAACATTTAAACCATGTCAAGCAAACTCTAGATGTTTTGAAAAAAGAGAACCTTTATGTTAAGCTTGCAAAATGTGAATTTGGCAGAACATATTTGAATTATTTGGGTCATATTGTAGGGGGTGGTGAATTGAAGATAGATCCCTCTAAAGTTGTAGTCATTGTAAATTGGCATAAACCCAAATCTGCTACAGAAGTAAGAAGCTTCTTAGGAGCAGCACAATATTGGAGAAATTTTATTTCTAACTTTTCCTTGATTGCAGCTCCCTTACATGCTTTAATAGGATTGAATAAGGTGTTTCAGTGGGAAGGAAAATAGCAGAAAGCCTTCGACACCTTAAAAGAAAAGATTAGTACAACACCAGTACTAGCACTGCATGATCTTCAAAGACCATTTGAGATTGAAACGGATGCCAGTGACTATGCCATGGGAGTAGTGTCGATGCAGCACGATAAACCCATATGTTATCATTCTGAGACATTTAATTCTGGAGTAGTTAATTATCCCACATATAATAAAGAATTGTATGCATTAGTATAGAGTGAAAAAGTGGAAACATTATTTAATGGGCAAAGAGACAGTTATACATACTGACCATCAACCACTTCAATATTTGCACTCACAAACTAAGTTGCAGCAATCACGACACTATAGGTGGATGGGTTTTCTAAAACAGTTTCATCTTGTCATCAGATATAAAAAGGGCATACATAATAAAGTTGCAGATATGTTGTCTAGAACAATCATAAATGCATCCACTATACTTAAGCATAATTCAGTATTGCATGAAATCTACATTGAACAATATGGTCAAGATATAGATTTTAAAAATGTATATGCAAATTTAAGTCATGGCAAACAAGTAGAAGAACTGGATTATCATATTAAGGACCAACACTTGTATCATTTGGGAAAGTTATGCATTCCTCAAATAAAAAGAGTAAAGATAATTTGAGAAGCACACACTTCTCTAATATCAGGTCACTTTGGTGTAAGTAAAACAGTTTCACAGCTGCAAATATTTTGTTATTGGCCAAAAATGAATGAGACAGTTTCTAGATATGTAAGAGGGTGTACCATGTGTGCTAAAAGCAAGCCCAACAACAGAAAACTAGGCTTGTACACTCCACTACCAGTTCCTTCTCATCCTTGGGAAAGTGTTTCTAGGGACTTCGTTGGAGGGCTACCTAAATCTAGAAAAGGTCATGAATATTTATATGTTGTTGTGGATAGGTTTAGAAAAATGTGTATTTTAATACCTTGTAACAAACTGATTACAGCTGAACAAACTACAAAGTTGTTCTTTCAGCATGTATGGATTCATTTTGGATTACCCACTTCCATTATAGCTGATGGAGATACCTGATTTGTTGGGAACTTTTGGTCAAGTCTGTGGGAATTTATGGACACCAGACTGAAGAAGAGCACAACTTTTCATCCACAAATAGATGGCCAAACATAAGTGGTCAACAGGACAGTAATCCAGTTGCTCAAAGGCTATTACAGCAAGCATCTCAAGCTTTGGGATGAACATTTATGTTATGTGCAACATGCTTACAACCGAGCTAAAAATTCTTCTACACAGAGATCTCCTTTTGAGACCTGTTTTGGTTTCACACCAAGGTCTCCCTTGAATTTTGTCTTTGGTAAAGACATAGCAGTTGATGGACATAATGATGTGGACAAGGCAACCAAGTTCATCGAACAAATCCAAGAGATTCACCAGGCAGTATAGGAACTACTGGAAAAGAGCCAAGCCAAGTACAAGGCAAGGCATGATAAGCATCAGACTGAGCATAGTTTCCAAGTTGGTGATCAAATATGGTTGTATATCAACAAAGATAGAATGCAAATTGAAGGTAAGAAGATGAAGCCAATAAGGTATGGACCTTTCAAGACACTTGAGAAAATTGGTGAGAATGCTTTTCGCCTTGATTTGCTAGCTTACATGCACATCTACTCAGTTGTTAATGCAAACATCTTGAGACTATTTGAACCTTCATTGATTGAAGATCCCGAAGAGCAGAGTTAATTCCCTTCTATTGATGATCTGTTACCTGAATATCTCAATGAGTTGTAAGAAGATATAGTTCTGGATAGGAAGGTGAGAACTACGCGCAGGGGGAATGTTGAGTACCTTAGGATTGGATTGAAAGGCTCAAAACCAAGCAATGCAAGATAGATAGAAATTAAACATGCCAGGAAAATGTATCCTCATTTGATTGGTGCTTAAAAACCAACTTTTGGTGGTCCAAAAGCTTTTTCAGTGGGAAGGTCGTGATCAGAATTGGATCCTAGAACACTCTCTAAGTTTTCATGAACTCTTTCAATTATGCAAAAAAAATTTCAAGTCTTAAAAGGATCGAGCTATTAGAAGGAATCCTTGTGATAGTTGCAGATTGTGACCAACGCGGAGCAACGAGGACCCTCGGTCAAGTGCACAGACCGAGGGGCCACGGTAACACGCACTGGGGGAAAATTGGCAAAAACTAGAGCCGGATCATAGAACGGGAGCAGATTCTGATAGCGTTAATCGCATATCGCAGGGCATCCCCCTCAGTGAAGGAAAGCCTCGAAGCACCTGGACACGAAAAGGTTATAATACGTGGAAAAGTATCAGTTTCGGTTCTGGCGGAGTAGGATTCCACAAAAGCCAGGCAGGATATCAGAAGAACCTCGTGGCGGTAAGCGGTCTAAACCACCGCTCGATGCCACACAGTGAGTGACACATGTCCAGTGGAGGAGAGAGAAAACCGCGCATATTGGATGGGTAACAGTCGAGCTAATTATCCATCCGATATGCACGATGATCATAGGATTTGGGGGGTATAGATCAATGGTGAAGGCGCGTACCGATGAATGACTGGATTTGACATATGATAAAGCAAGATTTTATGGGATTTGGAGTCCGGTGTGGACAATTTGTTGGTAGGGATTCGTATTTTGCGGGCAATCTTGGAGCAAACGGAAATAATGACCATTCAAACATTTCCAAGAGAACTGACACTCAATTCGTTATGAAACAGGTGGCCACCACCCTATGAAGCATTACACAGTGATGATGATGCAGAACAAAGGAATTCAAATGGACAGAGAAGCAGGAGAACCAGAGTGCCGGGAATTGGAAATGAATAATCAGAAAGTAGATTGGCTTTAAAGCCACGAATTGACAGAAACAAAGAAAGGAGTGAGTTAGTCAAGGTAGAAAGCCAAGAGCAGAGAACAGAGAGAAGAAGACGAGTTGACCCGTAGGCAACATCGAGCCAGACAGAGTCAAAGAGAGTCTATGTACTCCAGAGAGGGCTTGAAAGTTTCAAGAAAACTCCTCTGTACTTACCTATCATGTATGAGTCTCAGATTAGGCTCATACTACTGTGACCAATAGAGGTCAAGTTTTAGTAAGGAGAGTCTGTGTACTCCAGAGACTTGGGGGATCCAAGTCCAGTCCTACTGATTTATATCTGTTGAGTGAGACTCAAATCAAGCTCATTGTTGTAAAAACTCTACTTTGAAAACATAATAGATAGGCCACCATTGAAGGCTGGACTAGGAGACATAGCCCAAGAGCATTGGGTGAACTCCTTATTAAACTTGTCGTGTTTACATGTTTTACTGTTATGTTTTATCTAACTGCTTTAGTGTCTATGTATTTTGCAACCTTATCGATCCGTTGCATAGAGTAACATAGGCACCTCCACGCACATGAGTCTGTAATACCTTTAATTCTTTGTCCTGGATAAATTCCAGATCACTCACTAAGTGTTGAGGGAAATGTTCCCCTAGGGATTTTGGGTTGAAACCCTAGCAGACTGAAAGTTGTCTAAACAGAGAAACATACATTCACACAGCCATTACGCTATTATAAGCAAATTCTATAGTGAGAGGGGCGTACCTTAGGTCCTACGTTTGAGAAGGTCCTTTAGGGTCCAAACCCTTCTTCAAGTCCCTTTTTCTCCTTTGTCCTGTAAACCAACCAATTCCAAAGAACACAACAGTATATGGACAAAGACTTATAAATAAATCATCTTCATGTTATAAAGGAAGGTAGTTAGTTATGAACTTTAAACAACCATTCACATATGAATTCCAACATGAACATCATAAACATAAAGAAGACCTATATCAGGAACCAAGACGTGTTTCTTTTATTATAGACAAATAAAATGCATAAAAGGAATAATTTCACCTGAGTAACCTTTCGCAGCCTCCAAGCAAAGCTTCCTTCCGGATCAGTCCAGTCTCAAGCCTTTAGCAAACTCCTTCCATGACTTACTCCATGATGTCATAAGTAGTGGACGAACATCAACACACAAGGAAACAAGGGTTTCCTGTACAAATGGGGAAGTGCAGAAGGCACAAGGGTCTTCAGACCTAGTCAGGGGAAAAATCTTAGTATAATAACCTTTCTCTCTCTTCTCTCCTCCTTTAAGCCTTCCCTTTGAGGTCTTTTTATACCTCTCCCAAAGTAGTTTTTTAGTTGGGAGTTGGTTGGGAACAGTTGGGCCACGGGCACTAACAGGTGATCAGTAGGTAAAACCCGCGATCTCTGCCCGAAATTAAGGAGTTTTATATTTTTTAAAGTGTTTTAATACATATACGTGGGTTGGGTATATGCCTACCCGCGCATACACGTGTTTAACTCAGGGCAATGTCGCGTATAAGGGATAAAACACTATTTTTTAAATTTTGGACCAGGTCTGGAAGGAGGGGTTTCCCTAGGCCATGAGTGCAGCATCACAAACCATAATAGTGAGATTTGGAGCTATAACAAGTTGATGTGCCCAAATGGATCTGTAACAACTGTCACAATACTTATGGCTACTATAATCATGATTGTCCCCTTCTCCCTCAAATGTGTAAAGCATGAAAATATCATGAAGTTTTCTCTAGAGGGAAGCAACATATGCCTTCACCGACACCTCCCTCTATGCAGCTTGCAGTGCTTACCAACCCCTTCCCTCCCTAAGGATATGTGACCTCCTAGGTTGGATAGAATAATCCACCTCTTCCCTCTCAATGGCTAGGGAATGGGTCCTATCAAATCCTCATGATGAATTCTAAATAGGTTAATGTCCAGACTTGGTCACACCTATATGACACAATTCCCAAAAATCCAATGACCAATGCATAACCTAACGTTTCCACAAAGCCTCTTTTGTCACCAAAATGTACCTTACAGATCCCTCCACCTAAGCTAGACATTCCATCAAAGATCACCAAAGGATCATTATGTCGAAGTGCTCCCAATTCTTGAGTTGCCCACACTTATAGCATAATGGATGACAGCACAATATCTTGATTCTATATTAGTGCTATAGGTTCTCCAAGCATGCCCATCTCAATGAAAATATCTACTATTTTCTTTAGTCATTATGGACTCTTCACACAATCGCATGATCATTTTATACATTAACAATGTGGGTCATCCTCACCTGCTTCCCTCTGTTGCTTTCTAGATACTTGTCTCCATTAATAACATCATTGTTCAATGGTGTATCATTGACAATGGTGCATCCACTTCCATGATGACTGATACTCTCTAGAAGCAACTTGGTTCTCCCAAAATTTCACCATCCATGATCACTCTTTGTGTGTGATGGTCACCGCTCACAACACCTTGGTCTCTACCATAATTGTCTCATCTTTGTTGTTGTAAAATAATTCATGGTTGATGTTGAAGTTATTGACACCCCTCTCGACTAGAACCTATTGCTTGGTCATAGTTTCATGTATGCCATGAAAGTGGTCACTTATTTTGTCTTTCACCCCATGATATTTCCTCACAACAATAAGATTGTCACCATTGATCAATTGACATACTACAATCCTCAATCTCAAACATCTCCTTAGAATTTCATAGCTTTGATTTTAGGGAACAATTCCATGCCTTTTGTGATTGAGATCTCTCCCATAGTCTATAAGGATTCAACATTTCTAGGCACATATTATGGCTCACCACCTGTTCCCACTAAGCCTATCTCTTCCAGTGTTATCACGCTTCAAACATCATGTGCTTTCAAAAAGTAATCTAGTGTGTCTTCCCAATAGCTAGCTCCCTAGCAGCCTACTGCTCAAGATTCAATTGGTGCCTCAGCAGGAGTCCCTCCTAGCCACCATCCATTTTGTCAAATACCTTTCTTATTCCCACCACCTTGAACCTTTTCCACTCTTGTGATAGTTATGCTAAGTCTTCCTAACATGAATTTGGGGATCCTAGTTTGGTACATTGATCCTCCTACAAACACTCCTCCTGACCAGCTCAAGCCTTGCATGGCTTTGACTGTGGTACAACCATTTTCTGCAACCCCTGCCTCTACTTTAGCTCTACAACAACCTCAATAGGAAACTACTCCTATTGCGAAAGCATATGGTGAGGGGGGAAATCTACTAGAAAGGGGGGCAAAGATAAGGTAATCCAAGCAGCAACCACTCCCTATAAAGAACCCAAGTCTACTCCTCCATGTGAACTTTGTGATTTGCATGTCCATGCCACCAAAAATTTCCCTAATCTTCCCCATATCAAGAGCATGAATTTAGAATCTGAAATTCACCCTCAATTCCTTAAGGTGCAGGTCACCTTACCTAAATCTACAAGAAAAACAAATCCTAATGCACAAATCAACCCTACACTTTGTGTGAGACGTACAACCATTATTCACACCATTTTCATCTTCTCAATCATTTTTACAATGCTTTATTCATTATCTGTGAAATGGATATCCCTCATAGTGACCCTTCTCCTTATCTACTTATGTCCCCTAGCATTAATTTCTCACCAGGGCAGGATGTAGCTCAAACCACTATCGTGATTCCTCCTCCTAATATCGAGATGACAGATACTTATGTACCAATTCTTTACATGTCATCATCTATGTGATCATCTTCTTTAAAATCATTAGGAGCTTTTGAATGTGTTTCTTTAGATCCATCCTCTAAACACACTTCGATCTCGACATTGATGGATTTTGCATCCACTTTTCATCTGTATCCCCTTGAATACGTTGCTTATGTAGACCATGTCTCCCATGATTATGATAGTTTCAACCACCCCTCACTTCGAACTTAAGAATTCAAACCACATCTACCTTATGTAAATTACTACACAGTGTTTGGGTAAGGGGAAATCCATTTGTGAGATTCCAGGTGAAGCAATTCTCCCTAATGCTCTGAGTGCTTCCGGTAGTGTTGACTCTTGTACCATTATTCTTCCCCATATTAACGAAACTCTAGAGAACCATATCACTCTATATCACCTTGGGGATGATCCACTTAATCATTCTCACTTCTCCCATAAACAACCATGTCCCTTAGACATTGTTGTCATTCAACCTCAATGTCATCTAAGCGGGCATTATTACATTATATCCAAAGCCACCCTTTGGTATGGTGACACAATATATGCAAACCCAAAAATTAAGTCCATTTAACTCATATATGCAGTACCACATGAGATCGAAAATCCACCATTTCCTTTCTCCCACTACATTCATCCAATCTTCCCATAAGAAGACAATGATAGCAATAAATGGAGACAACTCACAAAGTTCATAACCATATTATGTACATACATATAAGTGTTTGGAATTTGTTATTATAAATACACCTGACATGTCCATATCATGTTGCATACACATCTAGTTAGGGGCATCATTCCCACCTTTGCATACCTGATCATTCCCCTCCATCATCCTATGTTGGGGGGGAATATCTCGTGCTTGGGGGCATGATGACCCCCTCATCACTTTCTCACTCAATTAACATCAGTCTTAGCCTAGATACCAACAATCTAAATATGGTTGATTATCCTTTCATTCCTTGGATAGTTTGTCCTACTAATCTCTCTGGTGAGTCGTATATATAGTAGATGCTTGATCCCATGTATTCAAACTTCTATTCTATATGATGCCATACATACCACCCAATGCCCATATTTGACTTGGTGGGCAGGGATGATTCTTCTCATAGTTCATTCCCATATTCTTTCTTACCTTGATTCTCACTAGGGACCATGCCTCCAAGAAGAATTAAGGCCATTTTAGAAAAGTAAGGATACCAGGCTGAAATTTGTGAGATCCACAATACACTGGTTGATTTTTCCACTGCAAGCTTGATAATTTTAGGTCTCTCTCCTCCTCCCCAAATTCACCACCAGCGTAATGCACAAATGAATTGGAGTTGGGGGGGGGGGGGGGATCCCTTTTATAGGAAAACTCTAATTTTTCCTTTGTAAATTAAGGGATCATAGTAGCTTGTTGTGATGAACCACTTGCATTATTTGAAAGATCTCATTGATCTCTATGATGGTTCTTCCTTTGTTTTCATAATTTGGTACTTCAATAGGAAGCCATGTTTTTTCCATGATGTCTCATTTTACTACCTATTAAAATCAAATCTCTTCATATGAGTGACTTGTACTCTAGCACCATTTTTTCTTTGCACTTATTGACTTATGTCTCATATCTCTTCATGAGTAGTCATTGTTTACTCATGTTTTATGGTTCCCTTTGGGCCTCTCCCTTGTGGTAGCATCCTTGAGTCACTCTTGTTCAGATCATCCGAGATGAATCACTCCTATATCCAAGGAGTCTATTTAGAACCCCATTTTGTCTTGTTACAATATATTATTCCCTCTATGTGTTGCATTCATCCCTTATTTTCCACATTTTTCCTCTAGCTATCTTGATTTATCTTTGAAAATTATTTGTTTGAGTAATTGACCATCCGCTCCGAAGTCATATCAGTCATTGCTAGGTCAACCTTGAATATTATGCTCCAACAAGGGAAGTCATAACTCTACCCATCATTCCCCCTCATCATCCATAGTTTCAGTCTCTATAAGTCACATTTCTATGTTCCTTTGTTGAAAATTTAGCAAGAAAATCTCAGTTTGAATTTTCCTTGGTCAAACTAGAGAAAATACAAATTTATATTTCAATATAAATATTGGAGGTAGTTAACTTAAGTGACATGGAACTTGTCCCTTAGTTAACTTAATTAATTCAATTTGGGGAAGCTTAAATTCAGTTAAGTATGTTTGATCACTAATTTGTAGCAATCTATTTCAGTTAATTGGAGTTATTGTCAGTTAAACTAGTTCTAACTATCGGAAGCACAAGTGGACGTCAAGTTGTGGAAGTGGAACTTCAACCACACTCAGCAAATCAGCCAGTTAAATGATAAATCAACCCAAAATAATTTTTGCATGTAGATAATTCGAGTTACCCAGTTGAGACGAAGATTCCAAGGTAGTGTACTATCAGTTATAGCATATTCCCATGTGTACAAGTGGTGCATGAAGTCATAGGAAGGACCTAGAGGAATTTCACAATTTCATGGAGGAATAGGGACCAATTTCATGGAGGAATAGCTCAAGGAAATAGGAGATTTGAGGGATTAAAAATTGGATAAGAGTTGGCCACAGTCATTCAGTGGGGTAGAGGGATATACTATACACTTGCAGGGTGTGCTCAGGCTTGAGAAAGCATATTTATTTCGTCACTATTCTCTAATTAATGCAATACATATAAGAATGGGTTTTGAGCAGTTTCTTTCCCTAGATAAATCTATGTGCATGTGTGATGCTTTTTCTTTCATGTCTATGATTTGTGTTCTAGATGGTGAATTAACTTCCACAAAATATTAGAGTATCTTCAAGTCTTGTGATTTAGTAATTTTCATGAGTAGTTTTGAATCGACACATTAATTTCTACATGGTATCAGAGCTAGAGTCACTGTGGAGTGGAGATTTTGAAGTTGTTATTGTAGGAGGATCATATTTGCAGGATTAATTCTTCAAAGATAAAGGATGGATTTATATGTACTAAGGCTCCAGTATTCCTTTGGGGAAGCTCGAATTATGTTTATTGGAAGGACCACATAGAGGAAGTTCTGGAAGATAATGGGTTGAAAGAATTCATTGATAATGATATTCTGAAACCAGTAGCATTTGAGGATCATGATCAAGAAGAATGGAATAAGTGTGTAGAAAAGGTGAGGAGAATCATATTGGAGGGTGTACTATACCATATTGTCTCAAATATCCATGGGAAATAGACTATGTATGCAATGTGGCAAGCATTGAAAGATTTTTTTCCAGAATAGTAGTGACCATAGGAAGTTGGTGCTCAAGGATAAACTTTGAAATATCAAGATGCATAGGAACAATACCATTCCACGGTATTTGAGTAGGTTCACACAATGTCATGATGAAATTTGTCAAGTTTGTTTTACTGTAGTAGAAGATTATTTGGTAAGCCTAGCCCTTCTAAGCCTTCCCAAGAGCTGGCATAGCTACTAAGATTCGGTGAATAGAAGGAAGAAACTACCAAACTAGGAATGCATATGGTTCGATTTGGTACATGAGGAAATAAGGTGGAATACCGGAGACATGACTTCATCCAAGGGAAAGGATGAAGAGAATTGTGCCTTGGATGGAAATGCAAAGAAAGGGAAAGGGAATAAATCCCAATCCAAAGAAGAATCTAGTCAAGGGGGAAAGAATACAGACTTTTCCATAATCAAGTGCATTCACTGACATTAATTTGAGAAAAATGCCACGAAGTTTCCACACAAGAAGATACGAAATAATACCTTAGGAGGAGGAGCAGGGGAATATTTAGTTTCACAGTTCAAGCTTGACTTTACTCTCATTGCATGCATGGCACTGCCTGCGGTACCTGGACAATGGTGCCTCGTTCCATATGATGGGGAATAGAGATTTCTTTTGTTGATTTGGAGGGGGACGATCTCCATATGCACATTTAGATGGGATATGATAGAAGGTACAGTGAGACCAGGATTGGTACAGTCACCTTTCAGAGGAAGTTGGGATCCCCTCTTAGACTCAAGGATGTGATGTTTGTTTTGGGTCTAAAGAAGAATCTTATCTCCATTGCATTTTTGGAAGATCATGGTTATGATGTAATCTTCAGCAAAAGAAAGGAATTCCTAAGAAACATAGCCACGGGAAACGTGAAGCATATCAGGGTTCATGTGAAGAAACTCTACAAGCTAGATGTGGAGGATTGTGTTGCATTGACCACAAAGGCGGAGAAGGTGTAAAGCCACGATGTCAGTGAACTTTGGCATAGAATACCTTTCCATTTGCGTCATGGTGCTTTGAAGATAATGTAGAATATTACCATAGGCCTCCCCAAAGGAGCACTAGAGCAACAAGATACATGTAAAGGGTGTACCTTGGGGAAGTACACAAAAACCACTTTCCATGATCTAGACAACAGGTCACATGTAGTCGTTGAAACAATCCACTCTGATGTGTGTGGACCTTTCTCAACAGCCTCCATTACTAGGCACAAATATTTTGTCATCTTTATTGATGACATATCATGGAAGTGTTGGATCTACTTCACGCGGAAGAAGGATGAGACTTTCTCCAAGTTCTTATAATTCAAAGCACTGGTCGAGAAAGAAATAGGCAAGAAGGTGAAGGCTCTCATAAGTGATAATGGAGGTGAGTACGTTTCAAATGAGTTTGAATTTTTTTTTGCAAAAGAAGGCATTCAACGAGAGTTGATAGCACCTCAAAACCCACAACAAAATAGGGAGGCTAAGAGAAACAATCACAGCTTTCTGGGAGCAGCGAGGGTGATCTTACATTACCAAAGCCTACCTTTACACTTGTGGATTGAAGCATGCAACACAATGGTATATTTGCATAACAAGAGTACTCATCGAATTCTTGGCATGATTACACTAGAGGAGGATTCCTCGAAGAGGAAGTGAAATGTGCCGCACTTCAGTATATTTGGAGCCTTTGTCTACTTCCATGTCTCCAAATAATCCAGGAAGAAGCTAGAGTTGATAGTAGAATTGGGGTTATTTGTGGGTGACACAGAAACTCACCACAACTATCGTGTGTATTTTCCATCCCTTGGAATGACAGTTGTGCGAAGGGATGTAAAATTTTATGAAGACAAAGCCATGAAATGCTCTCTTGAGAGGGGGCTTTAGATCCCACTAAAGGAGGAGCTTTTACCTCCAAAGGAGTAGCCTCAGGATGTTATGGAGAAACCACAAGTTGAGGAGTAGAGATTATAGACAGTCACTCAAACAAAACCATCCAGAGAAGGTAGGTAACGAGGGAAGTTGAGAGGCTTATGTAGGATGTGAGGGAGTGTTAGGATATTCCGACACATAGGAATAGTTAATTATAACTTGGTCTCGTATAGAGTTAGGTCAAGTGTGTTTCTTTACTATGTACATTTGTAACTTACAATCCGACGGTCACGATATGTAGTGATCCGACGGTTCATTCTCTCCTCGGTATTACCGACACTTGATCGTGGCTTGACACCCGATTGGTCCATGAATTCTATTTAAAGCGCATGGAGGGTCATTTGTAGGTTAACCGTGCATGAGAGAAGCTTATGTAAATTTTCATTCTTTTATTAATAAATTGCCTGTAGTAGCCACGTTGGCGCAGGCCGTGGACTGTTTCCCTCTCTGAGGGTTTTAACCACGTCAAAATACTGGAGTATTGATCTGTGATCTGTTTGTGAGCGGTGTCCTTTTGGTGTTCTGTCTGAGGAACTTACCCTGTAAATTCCTACAAGAGGGGCCCACAATTTTCAGTAGCATGAGGATCAGTATCAGTAGACACAGTTATATATTGAGAGATAGTACATACACTAGTTTAGTCAGTTACTAGATGGGCGTAGAGACAGATGAGCGCACACAGATACTTAGTAGACAGTTCAAAGACTAGTTACAGTTAGAGACTCAAAAGACAATTGTAAAGCTAGTACAGGGGCATAGTGCATCCATAGATTAGTTCTCAGTTCCAGCAACAACAACATGAGATCAAATGCAACGCAGGCAGTATTGGCAGTAGTGCAAGGAAGCACAATGCAATGTTAGTAGCAGCATAGATGAAAAATGGTTCAGCTACAGGGTTAGCAAATGAATCAAAGTATGTGCAGTGTTGATGGACAATGAGAGCTAGTTCTATCACAGTTGTCAGACTTCAACAGCGTGAGGTAGTCCAGCCATAGGCTATAGGATATTCATCATATTTATGGGTACAGTGGTAGTATGGAGAAGACAGAACACCTTCCTTGCTAAGAGTGAGTGTTGGTTTTTGGTAGTATTAGACAGGTGTTCTAAACATAGTTACCAATCAAATGGGAAAATTACCTAGTACCCGTTTTTTTGAGATCGCAAAAAATCACCCGATTTTGAAAATTGGTGATTCAAAATACACCTTTTGTTTTACCATATTTTTGGCACTTTAAATTTTCTTATGTATCAAGTATGAACACTTTTTTTAAATGTTAGTGATTTTCATGTTGATTTAAAAAGTGTTGATGAAGTATCAACACATTTATTTAAAGAGTTTATTTTTGATACTTTAATTTTTTTTATGTATCAAGTATGAACATTTTTTTTAAATGTTAGTGATTTTCATCTTGATTTTGAAAAGTGTTGATGCAACATCAACCATTTTTGTTTAGAGGCTTTATTTTTTACACTTCAATTTTTCTAACGTATTAAATGTAGATATTTTTTTTAAATTGGTTTGATTTTCCTTGTTGTATAAACATGACAAAAAAATTAGAAAAATTGTACAAATAAAAACTCAATACTAAAAAAACGTCCTAAAAATGTAAAAAAGAAACAATAATAAAAATTGTAAAAAATAATAAATAATAAATTAAATAAAATTCAAAAAATAAATAAAATATTTATATATTACAAAAAAACATATAATTTAAAGAAAAATTGAAAGTTAACCAAAAAACACATCTGATAACGATTTGTTTAAGCTAAAAATAATAAATACACCACAATAATAAATAATAATAATAGAATGAAAATAAAATATTTAAATTTTAAAAAATTAATTAAAAGTAAATAAAATAATAATAAATAAAAATTAAAATACAACCAAAAAAATCATCAAATTAAAACAAAACATTAAACAAAAACAAAAATAAAATACAATAAAAAATACCCTCCACCTTTGCAGGAACGGCCAGACCACGCGCCAAGGCGTGGCCAGATTTTTTTTTATTTTCTTATTTATTTAATTTAATTTAATTTTTAATTATTTTACTAAAGGTTTTGTTTTCGATTGTTGAATTGAGGCTTCTGTGATCCATATCAAGTTTATGAGAGATTTTTCAGCGTAAATCACATAATATTTTATTTGTCGACGCATTTCAAACCAACCAGTGTGGTTCATCGTCAGGACAAGTTGAAGAATTAGATCCAGTCTACATGTTAAATACTCAGAGAAGAACATCCAACGGCTATAATCTTTGACCAGGCAACGGCTAACTATGACAGGGAAACGGCTAATTAGGCAGGACCCGGGGTATAACCATATTAAATTAGAAATTAAAATAAATTAACTAAAATAATAGTTAGTATGAATTTACATAAAAGTTTTAATTATTTTATAATTAATTTATTTTATTAGTATATATAATATATATAATATAATATATATAAATCAAAATTTAAATTAAATGATTATTAAAATCAATAGTTAGCTATAAAAGTATTAACATTTATATTTATTTAATTTTATTATATATATATATTATATTTAGTATTAAATTAGAAATAGAAACTATATATATATTTAAATTTAATAGATTTATTAATTCTTAATTGGAATTGCTTAATTATTAATTAATAATTAATAAAGAACATATTACATAGAATGATTCAAAGTGGTTAATTTGTTTAATTAATAAGTTAAAATTAATAGTATATAATTATTAGTATAAACCAAATACTAATATAATATCTCATACTATATAAACAATTCATCAAAGACTAAAGGCCAAAGAGAAAAGGATATTAGATAACAAGGAGAAATTAACTTATACTAAAACAAGAACAAGCTAAAAATGAGGGAGGGGAGGAAAGGAAGAAAACGACTAGGAAAAGAGGGTTGGAACCCAGCAACTATTGATCTTCCATCTATCCTCTCTATTGAGATTGCTTGGTCTTTTTCCAATCTCAAGGGCTTCCCTAAATTTGCGGTGATG
Organism: Pinus taeda; assembly: GCA_000404065.3. Taxonomy (NCBI): domain Eukaryota; kingdom Viridiplantae; phylum Streptophyta; class Pinopsida; order Pinales; family Pinaceae; genus Pinus; species Pinus taeda. The sequence continues at coordinate 71,518 of APFE031216159.1, forward strand.
GAACTGCGAAACTCTAGTAATAACACTGGCCTCCTCGATACAAACATGATGTTTGGTTTTCTCCGCATGCTTTGCTAAAGCAGAAGACTTGGTTCTCCTATGCTTGAGGTCAGCTACGTGCTCACTAACTCTTTGATTAATGTAGCGTCCAGACTCACCAATATAGGGTGTCCCACAGGAACAAGGAATAACATATACCCCTTTCATGTCCTTAGAGTCGATAGGATCCTTCACGGATCTGAGGGACTTATGAATGGTGTTAAAGGGTCTAAAGTTTGAGGGGATATTATGCTTCTGAAGAATTCTTGCAATCTTATCAATGGTCCCCTGCACAAACAAAAAATGGACACCTGGGACCCGCTCTTTCGGTTATCTTTTAGTTAACAAATTTTTGGCAGCTTTGAGGAAAGCTTTCTGACCCAGGTATCTACTATAACCATTCTCAACAAAGACATTAAGGAGATGGGACTTCTCTTTCTCGAAGCTCTTTTCATCGAAGATCCTCAGGGCACAAGTAGCAAAGGTGTTGAGAACACCCAACTCTTGAGCCGGAAAATGGTGGGAACTCACATGAAGATATTGTTCCGTATGTTTTTTCTTTCGAAACACTTGTTGGGAGAGGGAACCATCACTATTCTTCGAAATACGAATATCAAGGAAAGGGAGGCAACCATAGACTTCTTGTTCCTTGATGAACTTAATGGCCGAGGATTGACTATTGAGATGATCGAAGAAGATATCTAACTCCTCTTCGCCATGAGACCAAATGACATTAGTGTCATCTACTATTTTCCAAAAGTTTAGTAGGAAGTGGGCTGAGTTAGAGCCTTGGTATTTTTTCGTTGTTCATTTTTAAATTGTTTCTGTTTAATTGTTGTGTTGAGATTTTTTTATTTTATTGTCTCTTTTTTTTTTAATTGTATTTTATAAAAAAAAATTAATGATGTTTTTTTTATTTTTTTTTTATTAGAAAAAATTGTGTTTTTATTTTTTTTGTTAATTTCAATAAATAAAATGTTAATTCAATGTTTTTTTTAATAAGGTTTTTTTTTTTTTAGTTTAGTTTTTTGTCTTTTCTATTTTATTTTTTGTCTGTTTTTAATATATAATTTTATGTTCATTTTTTGTTATTATTTTTTTAATTTGTGTTTTTTTATTGTTTTCAATTTTTTCTAATTTGAATTTTTGTCTTTTGTATTATTTTGTGTTTTTCTATTGTTTTAAGTTTACAATATTTGAATTTTTGTTTTTTATTATTTTATTGTATTTTTTTTTTTTTCAACATTTGAATTTTTGTTTTTTTTTAATAATTTTTGTGGTTTTTTTATGTTTTATATTTTTTCATATTTAATTTCTTTTCTTTTGTATTATTTTTGGTGTTTTTTTATTGTTTTCTTCTTTTTAATATTTAAATTTTTGTCTTCTTTTGTATTATTTTTTGTGTGTGTTTTTTATTGTTTTTATTTTTTTTAAATATTTGAATTTTTGTTTTCTTTTGTATTTTTCATTTTTATTTCTTTATACATCTATTTTTTATTTTGGTTTTTATTTTTATTTTTTTTCTACAAAGTCTGTGTCGATGCTCATCTAGCAACCTGGTCCCATTATGTGCAATTTGATAGTTGATTTTAACATTTTCATTATAATTAATCGAGTTTGCCCCCACAATGTACCAATTTCATGGTTGGTCTTCAAGTTTTCATTACAACGGGTCGAGTTCACCTACACCACGTGTCAATTTGATGGTTGATTTTTAAATTTTTGTTGCAATGTATCAAGTTGTCTTAGGTTAAGATTTCAAAATCACTATATATTTAGCATTTAAAGAATAAATTACTCTTGGTATAACAACTCTTTCATTCAAGTGTTCATTTCTAAAGTTTTTTGTCATAAAAATTTTCTAGAATGTCATGCTTGAAATATTTTGAAAGCGTGAAATTTTTTGTAGTCATAATCTTTGGTTTTAATTGCATGATTGAAAAATTATCAAAATTTTAATGTTTCTCTAAGTCATAATATTTTATCTTTAATGCTATGGTTGAAAACAATTACAATTTCAAGGTTTTTTAGAGTCAAGATATTTTATTTTTAACAACATGAAAGGAAATGGTTGAAATTATCAAGATTTGAGACATGATATTTTATCTTTAACGTCATGTCCAAGAATTGTTGGAATTTTAAAATTTTTCAAAGTTTGGATATTTTATCTTTAATTCCAATGCTAAAAAAAATCAAAATTGTAACCCGATTTCTTTTGGTTATTCCATAATCAACACTTATTTTTTTAAGGATGTTTTTTCATCCATTTTGCAAAAAAAAAATGGTTTTTACTCCCATTTAAAAAAAATAAAATAAAATAAAATAAAATCTTGAAAAATTACCCTTTAAAAAACATCGTTCTCACATACACAATTTTCAATTTTTGGGTTGTTTTTCATGTTTTTGGGGTTTTTGGGCTAGGATACCAGTTTTGAGGTAATAGTTCCCGTTTGATCAGTAACTACGTTCTAGTCTCGATCTGTGCCAAAGAGGCTAAGGAACACAAGATCTCCAAAACCTAAAAAAAGGTTTTAGGAGAAAACACCTAGAGACAACTCAATTAAGTTAATTGATCAATAATTAAAATGCCTCTAACCTAGGAAAATTGATTAACTAACAGCAATTAATTGAGAAAGATCGAGAAGGCTCTACAGACTAACATGGATAGAGTCTAAGAGTATCTTAGTTGCTAATAACAATTTAATCATGATCGTTGGTGCTCCAATGAGAGATTATAAATAGAAATTCGATAGGATTGGAGACATATATATCGAGTAACATTGAAGACACATAGAGAGTGAGTTCCTTGGCAGATCGATCTATCTAGTTGCAGAGATTCAGCAAGAAGAAGAGTTTCAGCCAGAGAAGGAGAGAATTAGTGATTGAGGGAGCAGCAATGACATTTCTATAAGAGATTCCCAACAGCAAAGCAACAATAGTAGGGAGGCTAAAATATTTCTACAGAGAGGTTGAATAGTCAGTGTGAGCAGCCAGAAACCCAGTGAGATTTCTCAAAGGAGGATTTACAGAGTTGTCAGAAGTAATATTGAGTTGCAAGAGGCCAAGCGAATTTCTTCCAGTGGAAGAGGGAGGCAAGATGGTTCATCGTAAACCAACTAGCATGTCGTACAAATTTCCCAGGCCAGTGGTGCAAGTTCCAAGCAAGCTGAGTTGCTAGGGAGAGAGAACGAGTAGGCCAGAGGGAGGTTGAATTGTTATAGAAGGGAGATAATTTCTCCATATTATTTTTGTTATCTTATTTCTAAAGGATTGCCAGTAAGGCATCCAAATTATTGTACTCAATTTTTTACTGTTGCATATTAATAAAATAAGCGCTCATTTGTTACACTAGTTTTTCCTTCGGGGTTTTTCCAATGACTATTATCCAAAAATAATTGTGTCAAATTTATTATGTTTGTGCATCTATTTTCTGAGTTCTAGCATTTTATATAGATTTCGTATAATTTATTTGTGAATAATTGTAGTGTGATTTATTCAGTATTAACGGAAAATTAATAAACTACTAAACAATTATAAGAGTAAATTGCAGTTACTGCAATTCAAGAAAATTTCACACAAATGCTCTACAATCCAAGGCAAATGGTCATATTTGGTAACTTTAAATAGAGCACCATATGGGTCAAATACAAATGAATGTACTTGGAAATATTGTTGGAGATTGCATTGTTTATTACGTATTGTGATGTTTAGATCATAATGCATTGTCATGTTGACATGGCGAATTTTTGCTATGACAATAAGGGGAACTAACCTAATCACTCACTGTTTCGACCTTCAGATCTAAAAAATATACACAAGAAACTATAGTTCGTCCTCTTTCTGTAACTTCTTGCAAAATTTCAATCTGATGCTCAAAACAAAAGTTATGACGACTTTCTCCAGGTCACCTGTTTGGAATGAAATTCGGGAGTCTGCAAAAAGTCCAACTTCCTCAGATCATATCTCCGCAAATATAGCGCAAAAAGCTCTAAAATTCAGACCCGAGGTTCATAACAATTTCAGCCCAAATGGGTTTTTTCTCATCTGAAACGTCGCAAAAAAAAAAAAAAAATTACAGTGCAAATGCCATGATGACCTGTTTGGAGCAGCGAAACCCTAGAATCCAAAGCTCTCATACCAAATGTTATGAAACCAGTTCACAAAAGATAGAAACGATAGATGAACACCTTAGAAATAAGCCTCTTTTTGAGGGGCAACCTCCTTTTAGCATTCACAATGACAATTCTTATAGATGATCCAAAGTGAACAAACTCTTTCTAATTAAGGATCTACGGGTCAACAATATAACAATTATAACAATAATAATATAAAGGCACAAAAATAACAATAGAGGGATTCTATGGGGCACAGTACTAACAATATGGGGACAATAGGGGCACAACAATATTAATAAGGGATACAACTACAATAGTAATGGGGAATCACTAGTATTATAGGGACCTAATAGACCCCAATTAGATCTACTTTCGTTTGAGATGGCTAGCTCCAATGAGTTTTAAAGAATCACGTAAATTGTTAAAGGTGTTGAGAGATTGCTTCCTGGAGGAAGATTTCAATTTAAATCAACAAAAGAAATAGCTAACCTACATGTATCAAATCCTATCTACACTACTTCTAACTACTCTATTCTAGTCCTAACTATCATAATCTATCATGCAGGAGCATAACAAAAAGAGGTTAAACATCATATATAGATTCCAAGTTCAAATGAATCAATTACTGGTTCACATAAAAACAAGGTTCTATTAAATCCTAATTGCAGTATAATTACCTATACAAGAATACACATTCCTTTCCATACAAATAAAACTTGCAACTGATGTTTAATAAGGTCTCGAATCATCAATCGCTCAAGAGTTAACCATGGTAACAAATCATATTTGAACAACCAAGACTAGTCACAAACTGTCTGTTATCAATATGCATGAAACAAATCACATTTATTTCTATGCCAGCAACAACAGTGCGATTCTAAACACATGAAAGAAGAGGAAAATGAATCCGAAAAGGCTCTTTCTCGACCAAACAATGTTCTTTATTCAAAATAAATCCAAAGTTGTTCTACCCAAACAAAAGCCCTGCTCTCCTATCCGGAGGTAATACTTATGCCGCTGGAAATGACTCTCGGTCTTCCCTTCCCTTTTCGCCTCCCCCATGTTCTTTTCAATATACAAGTCAGAATATATCGACACAGAACATTCAGTGTAACCGCTGACATGTAGAAGGCATATCTACTGGAGCACTTCATTTCCTGCGAAAATGAATAGATGTTGATTAGAAGAGGATGGTTGTGTGTCATCTCTTCATGATGAAACCTGGGACAATTTCACTTTTGGAACACACACACAACGCGTGGAAACCCGAACGAGAATGCTTAAGGCTGGATCTTTAAATGAAACGCATCCGCATACATGAACACTCTGTATCTGCTCATGCGTCTTTTACTCCTTGCCTACAGAGATAACCAACATCAGCTATGCTTATGAAAACATGATAAAAATGCTTAAAAACACAAATCTTGCCTTCATTAAAACGTTTATAACATCAAAAGGAACAAGTGTGAAAGAATCGCCCCCTGGTTTTTAATTCATGCATTGAATAAGTCCTGCCAGCGTAAATCCGATTTACATTAAAAACTGTTGCATAACACAAAACCAGATGCGAAATCCGAACTTGAGATATTATAAACAAGAACCCTATACCCTATCGGGTCCGCGAAACACTATCGCTTTGCATCATTTCAGTGGAGAGGACCCGGGCTTATTGGACTGTCGAACTTCGATATTACGATGGCTGAGGCGGACTCGAAATCATATTATGCTGCAGTTAATAGTCCTGGCGAGTCCGCAATATAAGACTTCCCTTTGAAAGCCTTGGCCCCAACATTTTATCGAAATACATGGGAAAACCCGCGGCCGACCCATAACGCCGAACTTCAAAAAAAAATATATCCAGGCGTATAATTATCATCGGGTCGGCGTAATTGCATCGTGCCTTATGTTTAAACGCTGAACTCTGTCGATTGTGATAAGCGATTGGGGGGGCAGGCCTGAAATGTATATGTGCCATGGTTAATAATATCGGCGGGTCCGCCATATCGCATCGCATTTTATATATAAGCCCTGGCTCCGCCAATTTCGATTTGTGATTGGGGTGCGGACCCGAAAATGTATATGACGCACTTAATAAAATCGGCGGGTCCGCCATATTGGGGAGCGCTTGGTGTATGGACCACAGGTTCCGTTGATCGCGATTTGCGATTGGGGAGGTGAACCTAATAAACAAATGCACAGCGGTTAATAACATCAGCGGGTCCGCCATATCGCATCGTGCTTATGTATATGCCATGGACTCCGCCGATTGCGATAAGCGATGTAACGGCAAACCCGATATATATATGGATGCGATTAATTGTATTTGAAATCCGAAAGGTTCTCGCTTAACGGATGCGAAAGAGGAAGGCGCAGTATAACCGCGGAAATGGAGCAATTGTGATAGCAATAGAGGCAGGCATTGAGAAATGTATAAAGACTAGAAAAAAGAGTGGAAAGGGTAAGTTAAGGATGCTTTGAGAAGCGAAAAGGGTTATGATGGGAATAAAGATGCGATG
>APFE031216167.1:0-13445 GCA_000404065.3 Pinus taeda
CTGAATAAGTCTACTACTATTATTGATAGAAAAACTTTTTACAACAAGGTTGTAGCCTCAAGAGATCTAGCATGGAAAATGGCTTACTCACATGGCCGATTTGACACATAACCCACAGAAACTAGCGGCAGACCGACTAGAGCTACGAAAATAACTGGAGCCTTTAAACCGGAACCTCCATGACAAAATGTAGACTGACTGCAGGGCCAAAACTTCTTAACAAAGGTGATACTATTGACTCGAACTATTAACAAAGACAGAAAACAACTGAACATAGACAGAAAACAACTGAGCAATTCCCCTTGAATAGAAACGATAGCTGCAAAAGGGAGAACGACAACCTGATCAACGATCGTGAGCCGTGGAAGGCAATTCTTCCATAATCCGACAACCAAAACTGGAGAGGTCATCGTCATCAGAGGGAAGGCCCTCTTCTTTCGGCAGATCCTCTTCACCTAGAAGATTTGAACATGCCACGACAGGCTTGACCTGTAAAGCAAAACTCTTTGGATCATCACCCTTATGCCCTAGATTCTGAGAGGTGATTGGTGTATCCTCCACCCCCGGTTGCGAAGTAGCATTTGGAGCTACCGAGACCATGCCTGCTACGCCCTCACTTAGCTGAATCGTGATAATGGCAATGAAGGAATGATTTTTTAGCGTGCAGTGGATTTGAAAGCGGGCCGAGTCCTCATGAGTGTGATGGGGGCTTGATATTGCTACCCTATGTCCCCGACCTCGTCTGGGAGCAAGATGACTTTCAAAAGAAGAGCCAGGGATTGTATCCACTGAAGAGGAAGAAGCATGGCACAGGGGATGACCACAAACTCCACCTCGACGACAACCCATTCTTTTCCGCAGGATAGTCATGTTGCCTGGAGCAGAAAGAGAATGGGAGACAACAATTGTATGCTCAACAAAGGAGACTTGAAGGGGGTGAGTTAACAAATTTATCGGAGAATTGAGAGAGCTCGAGGGCATACAGCTGAAGAGAACGCTAAAGGGTTTATGTCGATCTAGGAAAACCAACACAAAAGCTACTCCGCGAGCCTGAATGCCATGAAAACCTGAATCATCCACCGAACAGAGCACTGCACTTGCGAGGAGGCCTAACATGCGAATGAAAGGAATTGAACTGTAATGGAGGAGCGCCATCAGATTAGAGCCGGAGAAACTAGGTAGATTATCGAGCCACATTAATGCGGCCTTGAATGAGCTCTCAGGTGTATTATAGACATATAACAGGTGAGGCTAGGTGGTGCAGGATGTACTCCATGCGCCTGCTCCTCCCGCCGCCACCGTCCCGTTACCTGTCTCGTTCACCTGCATCTGGGATCCTCCCTTAAATATTAAGAGAAGCATCCTCATTAAATGTAATACTCATAATAATAAAATAACCATCCTACTTTGGCATAGTATCATCAACCTTATTTGCTTCTTAGTGATTTTTACTATAAATTTCTTTGTATTTTGATTATTTTTTTATCTAATAATATTAAAATAAATAATTTTATTAATTACTATAAAAGGATATAATTTTTATTAAATAATTTTTATATTGATAAAGTTCTAAAGCTCCATTATAATTTAAAACCACACATTTAATATATTTTAAAAGAAAAACATCAAAAAAGCAATATAATTTAATAATTAAACTGTAAAACTATAACCTAAATCACTTAATCTTAAAAATGATTTTTTATAAGACATTTTATGTAGAATGATTACAACATAACTTAACACATTACAATTTGATTTTCTTTAGAAATGGGTTTATCCTACATAATCTTTGAACAAAAATGCAAAATAAGAATAAAATTTGAAAAATAAACTACAAAATTATAGAAATCATAGACTCCCATTGATATTAAAAATATTATCCTTATGGAATACAGTTAGTTTTTAGATATAGATGTCAAGTATTTAAAAAAAAAACTATAAAATTATTTTTTTAATATTTTGAAGTAAAATATAATTTCATTAAATAAAGAATAAAATATAATGACATGTGTATAATAAAAATATCAATATAAGATAGGTCGTTGAATAATAATCTAACATCGTTATATCACAACTATATAATATATATAATTAAGGGAGTGTTATTTTGCTTTTAGGAGATGGAAATTATGGCAACGATTTAAAAAATTTGTAGGAAATAGTTTAATAAAATATATAAATAATTTATTGAGGTGTTGTTTTTTCTTTCAAGAGAATGGAAATTATGGCAGGATTTAAAAAAAAAATTGTAGGAAATTTTTGGAAATCCATGTTATAGTTGTCAAGCTCCAGGATTTTGGGTGCCCTAGGGGTTCTTGATGGTGTTGAATCCATTTCCACCTTAAAAAAAATTGATTCAAACACTCCCATGATCAAATTTCTTGAAAATATGCTCACCAGATTTCGATAAGAAATTCACGTCAATGAGAAAATTCATGTCCCAATGAAATTGTCACATTCCAAAATTGTTGCCTTGTTAGACAATGCCTATATTCTTGATGGTGTTGAATCCATTTCCACCTTAAATAAAATTGATTCAAGCACTCCCATGATCAAATTTCCTGAAGAAATTCTCACCGGATTCTGATGATAAATTCACATCGATGAGAAGTTCTCGTCCCAACAAAATTGTCACCTTGTTAGACAACACCTATATAATTTTTTCAAACAAACAAGAAATAATTGTAGTAACTAAATTTATTGTTTGGAACTGAAAGCGTTTTAGTGGATATTTTTTAAAACAAACAATAAGGAATTGTAGTAATTAAATCTATTGTTTGCAATTGAAAGTGTTTTAGTGGATATTTTTTAAAACAAAGAATAAGGAATTGTAGTAATTAAATTTATTGTTTGCAAATGAACGAGTTTTGGTAGATATAATGGGTTTTCTATGGTTAGTTGGTGAGATTGTGTAGGTCTCTTCCTCAGCCCCCACCCCATGCTTCAGATATCTCTAATTTTAACTCATTGGTTACAAAGGGGCCATGCAATATAAGGAAAATTCTTCCCATTTTGTTAAGAAATTGGAAGAAATTCCAAAGGTTAAGGTTTGTGTCCCACAATAAATAGCAGAAGCCCTAGAACTGCCTAAGATTGGCTTAATAGGCCAATTCATGGGGATTTGGTCCTCCCTATGTTTTGTGAGGTTGTGGGCTGAAAAAAATTGGAAAACCATGATCAAGTGTTATGTCACTTCAGCTTTTTGTGGAAAACATTTATTTACCTTTTTTTCAAAAGAAGGATGATTGGTACTCGATTGATACTCGATCTTTCGAAGCAAACCTTAATTCTTGGGGGCTCAAGGGTTATGTATGGACAAATGGAGCCCAAATTTTAACCTTGAAAGTGATGTCCCATATTCCATCCTTTTTTGGATAGAGCTCCCTTTTCTTCCCTTGCACTATTAGAATGATACTACTTTAAAAAATATTGCCACTTAGGAAATACATTGATAGAGATTAGCCACCAAAGGGGCTCTTCTCATGCAAGGATATTCATGGAGGTAGGTCTAGATAAGGTGATCCTAGTAGCAATAAAGAAAGTGGATTCTATAACTCCAAAGCTTATAGAATATGTAAATTTGACATTATGTAAGTGACTTCTCTTTATTTTCTAGATTTGAATGACATTTTGTTTATTAATATTTACATAAGCGATTTCTCTTTATTTTCTAAATTTGAATGGAATTTTGTTTATTATTCTTTATCTTCAGTTATAAACTCTATGGAATAAAACATCCAACATTAATTAAACACAATATCGTTGTTGTACATACAAATACATATAAATAATTCAACTATATTATTTATTATTTCCCACGTGTTAGTAACAAGTTATAGCAATATGACTTATATTATACATTTAGCCATCAAATTATCATTTTTATTAATAATTCATTTATTAAATATTTTCTTAATTAAAATCAAAAGAAATAAACATATTTACATCTAAAATGCATAATTTATATATCTTAAACTACAAAAATATCTACTTTAAATTATATTTCATTCACTAAATTTTATATTTCATTAACAAAGTTTTTTTTTTCATTTCTATTTATGACCCATTCACTAAGTAACTTAATGAAAAAAATACTTTTAAAAATCCAATAACAAAGTTGCCATTTCTATTGATGACCCATTCATTAATTAACTAAGAAAAACATATGCTTGCTAATCTAATAAATAAATATTTGTCGTTAATATTCTTTTTCAAATATACATAATTTGATTAAATCAATAAATTAAACATATTAAGGCTGTATAACTAAATTTGGCGAATCACAAGTTGTATGAGATAGCAGTATAAAATGAAGATAGGGAATAATTTTGAATGAATCTATTGAGAAACCTATAAATAAAAATATAAAACATAAAAGGGATAAATGTTAGAAAAAACGGTATAGATTTATTTATTTGCTTAAAAGATTTTCTGTAGTTTATAAAGACTCCACTCAAACTAATTGTTTAAGTAAAATAAATAACAAATGAAGTCTTTGTAGATTAAAGGATGGAAATAATTGTAAATAATGTAAATTCACACCATTAAAATCTTAAATAATTGGTAATGAACCTAATTTAAAGAATGGAAGATGCTGGTAATTTTATTATAAAATTTGTTAAAGAGTGCATGGTGGCATAATTTTTTTAGGGGAGGCATGTTAATTGAAAGTGCACCATGTATCTCATTAGTCCATTTTGGTATAGCTCAAAAGTGCTTTTACCTTCTTTTTTACCTTTTTTTGTTTAGGTTGGATTTTGAGTTAGGAAAATATTAAAATAAATTTCCGTCCATGTTGAGTGGTGATCTATTATAAGATGTGGAGTAGGATGGATGTTGATGTTAGTGCTAGAGATTGGGAATTTATCATTATAGTGATATATCCATTCGCCATTATGTGCTGCAATTGGTGATGGATGAATGTTGAACATAGTGTTATGTGGGTGTGCTAGAACATGTAAGTCAATATACAATGTGAGAAATTCAATCATAAGATAGAATTTGGTGGAGAGATGAAGTAAAAATATGAAGTAGGTAGAAAAGGATAGAATGATGATATACAACATGGATAGACTAAAGAAGGATGTATTTTGAATTACTTTGCAAAAGTTAGCTATGTGAATTTTATTTAATGTAAAGGTTAAGCTGGATTTCCTTTAAACATGGATGGTAGAATTCTAGGAATTTTGCATGTCCCCTATATCTAGATCGACATTGGAAACCATGATTGTTATATTACAAATGTATATCTTTAAAGTTGTCAAATAAAGAGGATGTCATCTAAATACTCGTATTGTTTTGTAATTTGAGTTTTAACTATCTACATTAAGCACCCATATAAGTTGTGCAACATCTTGATTAAGAGGTTCATGCAATGATAGCATAAAAGAACTTGTACATGATACAACATGTTAAAAAAACCTTTAATTAGGATAATCAATAATGAGTGTATTATCTAAGATATTTATGAAATTGTGCTTCCATTTACTATTAGGTCATTATGGATGCACTAGTTAATATTCTCATAGATGACTAGGAAAAATTCTATGTTTGTATTAATGTCCAAATGTGAAATAGAAATAGAATTGCAAGAGTTATGTCCCATGTCTTATAGCATAATGAAAATTAGATATGTTGGAGTGTTACTAATGATTTGAATCAATGTTGACAAAGGAGGCATAAAAATATAATGTATATATCATGGTAGAATGCAATGGACATAATCATATGATTCATTGGAGTAATACAATACACATATAAATACATCACACATGACCTTTCAATTCATCTTGTAAGATGTCTTTTCGAATCTTGAAGATTATTCCTCTTCATTTGCGACTCTTCATATTATTTATAATGTGAATGTTGTTTGAGACTAGGGAAATATTGGGATGAGGTGTGAACCAATATTTGAAATATTTTAACAATTGTTTACCCTAACAATCACAATCAACAATATATAAATGTACCAATAACATAACATTTAAACACACAACATCTGCATGGAAACACATGCAAAAGAAAAATATAAATTCTTGTCCATTATGATGTAAATGAAAGCACCAACTTCATATTACATCAAGTTATGTAGGCCACAACCTAATAGAAACATCAATCTCCTTTTCTTTGCAATCACCAACTTGCTAGAAGCACTAACTCCCAATGTTTACCAATACCAAGTCATTGAAGGCATTAACCCACTGTTCTTTACAGGCACTAACTTGGGAGGTTCCAACCCCCTCATATACAAGAACCTACTTGCTCTACCCATTATATCCCTCTTTTATTCATTTTTAAAAAATTCCATAAGTTCTTTACATAAACAATTGTTGAAGCAATTGTATAGCCCTCATATATACCAATCTTACTTTGCTCTAACATTCAACTCCTTCTCAGATCTATTCTACAACCCAACTCCTTACTATTTCTTCATATTTGAAGTTCACGTTTCGACCAAATTTGAACATAACATGTAGATCTACTCTACATCTCTTCTCCTCAAGCTAAAATTTGATATCAAAATTTATATCTTCTCTCTTTTCTTTTATTTCTCTGCATTAAACTTTCTTCCTTTAAATAATAGACTCTATATCTCTAGGTATTTTATTTAATCAATCCTTAATCAGATCCCTACACCAATCATTCAAGTATGCTTAGCATTGTGCATATATGCCTGCTCACTCACAAATACACTCCATTTTCAATAAAGATCCCTTTATTTTCAATATGTCTTCTCACACAACCTGCTTCCTCTAAACAGCCTTCTGGCTTGTCGATGTAAATGCGAAATAGGGTAAGGGAGAGGGGGCAACCTTGTTTAACTCCGATATTACACTTAATATCTTTCGACCGCACCTCATTGCTCTTTAACTTGGAAATTACATTCTCGTATAACCTTATAGAAGCATCTCTCAACTTGAAAGGAACCTTTAGCTCTTCTAATCTATTACATATGTTTTTTCTACGAATCATATTGAAAGCCTTTCTAAAATCCACAAAGCAAGAAAAGAGATTCACTCCACTTTATCATAGAAATTTTTAATGGCTAAATATGTTTTGCTATAATATTATGAACTAGTGCAATAACTTATGAATATCACATGTCCAAAAAATCATTACTCATTTTATATGATACTTGTTCATATAACATTTTTTAAATTGATAATAAAAAAAGAAAAATACATAATTACTTTGAAAATAAATAGATATTTAATTTGTAAATACTGTTAAAAATACTTTATAATATTCCATAAACTTTAGATCTTTACCATCTACCTAATAAATATTTATAACTAAATTAAAATTATAAAACTCCAATTCGTAAATAAACATACCTATCTACACAATTATCAAACTAATTTTACTATGATCTACAGTTATAGATTGTCTTCAATAAAATATCTAACATTAATTAAACACAATATGCATTCACTACTTGTAAAGCTAAATACATATCAATAATTCAACTATATTATTATTCCCTATATGTTAGTGAAAATTTATAACAACATGACTTATATTACACATCTAAACATCAAAATATCATTTTTTTTTAATAATTCATTTATTAAATATTTAATATTTAAAAAGTAAAAATAAAATAAATAACATATTTTACATCTAAGATATAATTTTTTACATATTAAACCAAAAAATATTACTTAATCATATTCATTTAATAAAACAATTTTATTTCTAATGACCAATAATTAACTAACATAAGAAAAGCATAGGTTAACAAATCTAATAATATTTTAAGTAATAATTTTTCTAAATATACATAATTTGATTAAATAAGTAAATTAAATATTTATTTTCTATAATTTACAAAGAATCCAATCAAACTAATTGTTCAAGTAAAATAAATAACAAATGAATTGTTTGGAGCAATAAAATAAATAAAAAACTAAGTGTTTGCAGTGTAATGAATGGAAATAATTATAAATAATGTAAATCCACACCATTAAAATGTTAAATAATTGATAAATGAATCTATCTCAAGGAATGAAATATGTAACTTTTTAAGCAACTTTACTAGATTTCGTACACATTGCATTGTCGGGAGGTAGCATAATTTTTTGGAGAGCCATTTTGTAACACACAACCATATAATACATTAAAACAACACACATTAAAAAAAAATCAACTCTAACCTAGATACATTTCTATATGCATTAATGTAATATTCCCACATCAAACCTTGTTGGTCAATGCATATTCATGGTTTAATAATTAAATGTCACATATCATATAAAATAAAGTAATATCTGACTGACAAATTTGTCGTACTAAACCCACAGAGGTTTTTACCAACCCACGAGATCGGTGCGATCCTTCACGAGGTGACTGGGTTACGCCTTGCCTTGGAATTTATGGCTACCTGTACGTGACTTCCTGTCAACTATTCACGAACATTAATGTGCATGGTTGTAACCCCACTGATCGCTTTAGTTGTGACAAGTGTCAGTTCTCTTGCATGTCGACTTTGTTTTCACCATCCAATGATCGTATTTTCTTTGGGATGATCCATCTACCCAACACTTGGGTTTCCACTAGCGTTCCTGCTCATTTGGGTTTTTGTTGTGGAGAGTCTTACTGCTCTGCTTCTCGCCTGCTCCTAGTTTCGCTATGGTTTACTTAGCCCTATCTCCATGCCTTATGGCAAACCGCAGAGGGATAATTTTGAGCCTTCATTATCTGCAGAAATGGTGTGGGTCTTGAATTGTTCTGGGTATGAGCCGAAGACTATCTCGATGCAAGGTGTTAATGCATTTCTATGCTAGTCAGGTGGGGCGCTCAGATCTCCAACTTCTGGATTATGTGGCAGTTGGTTTCCTCGCCACGGAACAGGTAATGGTTATCCAGGATATTGATACATTCGGTTTTTACAAGCTTGCCACTACTCCAGGCATCTCTAACCCAAGATTTCTATTTTGTGTAGATGTGAGACCCCTGCGCACAGCTTGCAAAACTTAGGTAAGAGTTAAACCTCTATTCTATGTTAAATACCGTTCCTAAGGTTAATTTATTATCCAGGTCATAGCATTTGCCTATGGTGTTGCAGGTATGTCACATTTCTAAACCGAAAGGGACTAGCTATTCAATATACTGGCACATTAAGGAAGCTTACTCACAAATCTACATTTGATACAGATTGGAGCTTACTTTCATGGCCCTTACTTGTTGTTTGATGTGGTTTTGGAATTTTAATCCCGTGGATTTCTATGAATTAGGGTTTATTTACAAATAATTGTAGTTTTATGTTGCAAGGTTAATAGGAATCGCAAACAATGAAGTTGGGTCCTTATGTAATTAATTCCTTCCTATTTGACTGTTTGGACGAGACCATGAAGGGTCTAATATTAATTTTATCTGTTGGGTTCTAGCTATAATATATTCAATTAGGTAACTGATATTTCGTCTCGTACCATTATAGAACTTGATTTTAATTTTTCTCGGAAAATACTCTTCGTTTGAACTGAATTCGGCAGAGTATAATTATGCTAGAAATTTTCATGATATTTGAGGCGTTGTCTATGTAAAACCCCAATGTTGTATGAATTTGTGGCAGAGATTTGGGGATTTTGGTTGAATATTGAGGGTATATGCAATACATCATTTTTCATGATTTTTCCTTAAGTTGTTATATCAGTTGTGTCCCTATATTTCTCTTTGTTTGAAATGTTCTGTGCATGTATAAATATTTAGTGTAACGAGTGTTCATTGTTTAATTTAAGAAACCAGGGTACATGGCTATGGATGGGTTATTTACAAACTCATCCGCGGCTACAAACAGTAGGTGAATGAAGAGTCTATAAAGAAATCATATATTCCACCGGAAATACATGAAATAGTTTGTTGAGTTAAATTCTTTCTTAAGATATGGAAATTCCTATGTATGACAAAGATCTAATATTTTAGGACTATGTGTTGCAACATGATATGTTTACCTTATATCTTGAAATTATTATTTTTAGTAGAAAGTTGATAAGCATTGGTTTTCACAGTTCATATACTTATGTTTTTTAGATTAAGTTGACATTCTTGTTTAAGAGAAATTCTTTGGCGTAAATCACAAGATAAATCATTTGTCAACGTGTTTTGAACCAACAAGTGTGGTTCATTGTCAAGATAATGCTATTTTACTCATTAACTAAACATTGATTGTTAGCTGACAGTTATACCATCACCGAAATTTGCATTAGTATCTTTCAGGAAACATGGATTGTCTCCTTGCTCTACTATTCTACCCAGAAACTAGCAGTGATTGTAATTCTCAGCTTATACTAAATCATTTCCAAACTACCTACCTACAATAAGAAAATCATTCATTATAACCACATTATTTCAGTTCAGAATAAACATTAAAAAACTCTACTGATAATAATTATCATGATAGTATCACTTATCTGTATTTTATTATGTATATGTTAAATAATTAGAAGATCTCTCTATCCAACCTCGGAACTGGAAATTACGTTCAAGTTCCCCCTCTGAGCCATTCGACTTCTGCCAAAACGGAACAACTGGGTACCTTGGGCATCAAGACTCTGTCCAACCTCAAGTCCCGTACCCCACAATGTGTTCCCTCAACCTTTTTTCCCACTGGTTATATCTGCCAACTCAAGGAAGAATATAGCACAGTCCTCTGCGCTCCAATTGCCCCAAGGTTCTGCCATCTTTTCCTTTTAAGGAAACAAAACGAAAACTAAAAGAGCAGTTGTAACTGTACTCAGAAGTTGGTTTAATTGTTTTCTTTTGATTCTTTTAACAATTTGGTCCAAAGTCTTTTAAATTAAAATTAATATTATTTGTTCTAGCGATTTTAATCCCAATAGTTTTAGTAGTTAAATAACATAAATGAAATTAAACTTGGTAAAAAGAACAACTCATGAAGTCTTGTTGTGTGTTACACATAGTTAACATGCACCATGTATATAATTAGTCAATTTTTGTATAGCTTAAATGTGCCTTTACCTTATTTTTCATTTAGGTGGCTCTTGAGTTAGGAAAATATTAAAATAAATTTTCATCCACGTTGAATGGTGATATACTATAAGATGTGGAGACAAATTTTGATGCTATTGCTAGAGATTGAGTGTTTATCATCATGGTGATCAACCCATTGGTCATTGTAGCTAATGATGGAAGAATTTTGAACATAGTGTTATATGGGTGTGCTAAGATATGTATGTTGATATATAATGTGAGAAATTCAACCATTAGATACTAGATATTGGTGTGGAGATAAAGTAAAAATATGACGAGCATCGAATAATAGAGATGGAAATGATAGATAACATGGACAGACTAGAGAAGGATGTATTTTGAATTCCTTTGCAAAAGTTAGTGATGCACATTTGGTTTATGTAAAGGTTAAGTTGGATTTCGTTTAAACATGGATGGTAGAACTATAGGAATTCTGCATGTCCCCTCTATCTAGATAGAAACATTGGAAGCCATGATGGTTATATTATAAATGTATCTCTTTTATGTTGTCAAATCAAGAGGATGTTATCTAAGTAATCATATTGTTTCGTAATTTGAGTTTGCAACTATCTACATCAAGAAACATATAGGTTGTTCAAAATATTGATTAAGGGGATCATCCAATTCTAGCATATAAAAACTTGTAAAAGATACAACATGTTTAAAAAAATATGAGAAATTAGGATAATAAATAATGAGTGTATTATATAAGAGATTTATGAAATGGTGTTTTCTTTTACCATTAGGTCATTATGGATGCACTACTTAATATTTTCATAGATGACTAGAAAAAATTATATGTTTGCATTACGTCCAAATGGGCAATAACAATAAAACTCCAAGAATTATGTCCCATATCTTAGAGAATAATGGAGAGTGGATATGTTGGAGTGTTACTAATGGTTTGAATCAATGTTGACAAAGGATACATAGAAATATAATGTATATATCATGTTAAAATGCAACAGACATAATCTAATACACTTATAAATACATGACCTGTTGACACCTACTCCTTGTGATTGGATGAATTTATGTAAAAAAATAAATTAGAAATATGAACAGTCATTGGGAGATGAACTGAACAGTATCTCCCTCATGTATATAATGAAGACCTAAGTGATGGAATAGAAGACACGAATCATTTTTTCCTTATGGAGTTACTACCTGGCCTGACATGCTATCAGAGCCAAGTTCCCAAAATAGTTGTAACTCCTTTCTGCCTACTACTCTCTGTCCACTGTCCACTGCCCTTGTGCACTCTGTCCGCCATAATTAACTCTGAATTCTCTAATTTGACAGCCTCAGACCTAAAAATCCTCTGAATCGATGAGTTGAATGCCCTTGAGATCAGCTGGACGACTTGCAATCATGGTATTTACACTGGTATGGCCATGCGTTGAAGTTTCTTTGGCAATCTATTAATGTTTTTGGCTATACGTTGGAGTTAATGCCATAAGTTGAATGCTATTGTATTAACACTGTTTTAATATGGTATTCATGCTATTCTGATAACACTGTTCTGATATGGTATTTATGTTGTTCTGTTATGGTATTCACACTGATAACTTCTGATTTCCATGGAGCTTTCCTACATTGCATATGAGACTAGCATGTGAATTACTGTGTGAATATTTGACCGTGAGAAACATTTAGTAATGGTTTTCCATTGAAAGTTGCCTGGAGGATTGTGCAATGTGTGTAACAGTGCTCAGACCTGCATTGAAGTCAATGTGTGGATCATTTGGTATGTGTTGAAGTTTCTTTGTACCATGCAAACCATGGCTCTTCTGTTATCTGTCACATCGAGAATATTCCTTACGCATTGTTTCTCTATGAATATGCTTCCCTCAATTCATCAATATCCATTTCAATGATGCAAGTCTGTAATCTCGCTTGGAATTCGATTGGATAGATAGATCATTCAGTTCAAATTGCATTTTGGACAACTGAAATTTGTCGAGCATTTTTTTATTTAATGGGTTACTTGCAAATATTTGAGTGCACCTTATTAAGTTCGCGTTCTTCTAGTGCTGTAACTAAAGGACGACGTTGTTCTTCCAGCGACAGTTGAAAGGATTTGTGAAGCATTGAGTGCGACAAAAGAATCATTGAGAAATTTAATCTCTTTTAGTTCTGGATCGAGTAGCTACACAGAGGAGCAATATTTCAATTTTGAGCCTTTATTTTAAAATTATATGCTCCTTCCAGTTTTGGTTGATGAGGGCCTTACATCTTCGTGTTGTATTGGTCATAGTGCTTGGCATATTTTTATAACTTATGAAACATGTATCCGATTATGTTTGCATGAATGTGTTGTTGGGTGTTCTCCAAAAGGAAGTGTTGAATAAGTTTGTGGTTTTTAGAAAATGTTGAATGTTGTTACAATAACCATATGGGTTGAGCTTTTTTTAAAATAAAAAAAAATCAAAAGCACATTTTTTTTTTACATCAAA
>APFE031216170.1:8123-35433 GCA_000404065.3 Pinus taeda
AGAAAACAATTATTTACATTTCATACATTAGAAAATTTAAAGTAAAAAAATACGTCTTTTAAAAAAAGGGTGTGATGCAGAACCACCACTTTTTAAAATCAGCATGGAAATCACTAACATTCTAAAATGTAATGTACATAAAAATACTTAAAGTGCGAAAAACTATGCTCTAAAAAAAACATGTGTGTTTTGCATCGCCCCTTTTCAAAACCGGGTCAATTTTTTGCTATCTCTACGAAACAGGTAACAGTGTCAGTTTCCATTTCAAAGTTTACATTGTTAATGCCAGAGATAGAGGGAGAGAAGGATGCTTATGGAAATGAGTGAGAGGATCATTCTAGTACCAATAGGAGGGTCAATTGGTACAAGATAACATTGTTGGATGATGCCAAGAAGAGAATTCAAGGATGGTACAAGTCTCCAGTTCAAGGACCATGACAAATAACGGGACCAACTCTATAGTTAGAGGGATTTTTTATGGCAAACAATGTGGTGAGTTTGCAAAGTGATATTGGTGGGTAACATGTCAAAAGTAACTCCCTCGGTAACAAGGAGTGTTGAGAAATTGTAGCTAAGAAGGTATTCTTCCATGTTTTTACATCTATCATGGTGGGGACATTAAAGTTGTAGGAAGTATGTTTTTTAAAATAAAGTGGTTTTATATTATAAAAGTGAGCTTTTTTTACTTTATATTAAAAAAGTGTTTTTTTTTTTTAATTGATGACTTAAAAGTACATTAAATAAAATGTATTTAATGTGAGATTAAATGATATCCCTAGATCTAATATAATATGAGCTATTTAAAAGGCTGTTAGAGAAGTTAGGGTTAGGCCATTGAGAAAAAAAGCATAAAAAAATACTTTTTAGAGAGAAAGACACGAGTGTGAGAGAATCACATTAGTGATGGTGAGAGATTCAAATGAGAGAATGTGAGAGATTCAGATGTGCTTGAGAGAGAGAATTCATGAGTACGTTGAATGTGAGAGGAAGTATTTTTTGTACAAAATATTTATTGCGAACCAAAGGAGAAGTGCACAAAAATCCAAGTAAAGATTCAACATTAATTGTTGTTAAAAAGTACAACGACCGTACAATAGTGTGAATAATAGTTTGAGGCATGATTTCCAAGGAAAAAGACAAGTTGAAAATTCCTTATTATTTGGACAACAACAACTATAATTTCTACACATAAATGAAGAAAGAGTAGGGTGGAATCTGACTATATATTTATGGAGTTGTCTATAATGCGACTTTTTGGAGATTTCGGTGACGGAATCCGGCGAAAGAAATGAGGTTAAATCTTGATTTTTAGCAGTTAAAATGGTTTTTAACTGCTTATTTGGATTCAGCGCCCTGAAAAACCCCTGGGAGCCATTGATTGTGCAGAAACTAGCTATTAAACTTGGGATTCCAATGAATTGCTACCGGATTTTGACCGGAAAAATCTGCCGGAAAGACTTTCAAAAAGTCGCGTTATAGACTACTGCTATATTTATGTACAATTGTATAAATTTCTGAGCAATCTTAGCACAAAAATCGAGGAGGGAAGATTTGTCACGTTTTCGAGGGGTAGTAGAAGTTAAAGAGATAAGTTTTTGTGCATTGTTGAGTTGTGATACTACATTTAATTCCTATATGATCAAAGAAATAATAAAAATATATGTCTATGGGTTTTCCCTTAAGGGTTTTTTTCCCTGGGCTTTGCCCCAACATCATTGTGTTAATGAACGCTGGTCTATTGTCATTATTTTTCCGCTGCAAGTTTATTAGCATTGTATTTATGCTCATAAAATTTATGTTATGAATGTCAAGTTAAATGTATTTAATTTGAAATTTTATTAGAGATAAAAAAAAACAATTGTGTATTCTGAGTGTTTGAAAAAATCACTAAGAGAACTGTTAGTGATTGTGTGTGAAATTTTTACATATCCCTATGAAAATTTCCAAAAATGTTACAAAAAAATCTCATGCTTCTCGAGATAAAGTCTATAAGTTAAAGTGTGAGACCCAGTGCACCTAGGGGGGCATTATCTCCTAACCAACAATCATCTTACTTTTGGCCAACTCTCCTTCATTCATAGAGGGGTTCTCCCTAGGATATGATTTTTAGTGCCTGGTAGATCTAGTATTTAAGTTCAAAGTGAAGTTCCTCAAACATACTCAATCAAGGTGTTATCTCTTAAAAGGAAACCCAACTACGGGAAAACCTCTAAGCTAACCTCGAACCTCTTTTAGGTTGAAAGTTAACCCTTCAACCTCGAGAGGGATCTCTCCCTAAAACACAACTACCCTAGGTCATTGTAGTAGTAGGTTTCACACTTTAAGATCTATGGCTAGATTTAGTTTGTAGGATGAAATTTGGTTGGGTTGTATATAAAACACACCATTGGGCATGGAGTCTAGTTTTATCAAATGATGTTACATATCTAATGAGCAGGACACAAAAAGAAGGGTAGCAATAACTCCTTTGACAATTTGAGAAATTTGGTAACAGAGAACTAAAAAGAAAACACAATTATAGCTGATGGAAGCAACAAGTATTAATGACTAAGAAATACGACAAAGGAGCATGAATGAATCCCAATCTCAGATACTAAAGTTTCCATACGTGAAGAATATTTTTCATAAATAGAGAAGTAATGGACACAAAACTACAACACATGAAGTTTCTACAAATGCTCATCAAAATTGCAATATATTTAAGGTCTACTAAAATACACCAAAATGCTAATGTTTTTACAATAAAAAGCAACCTTTTTCCACCTTTTCAGAAATTTTCTTTATATACATTACATCAATTAATCAAAAGGTTATAGTTTCAAACTTAATTACAATAATTTAAAAATACCAAAATATTCTAAGTTCATGCATGTGGAAAATATCTTCAATTACATTAAGTTTTTGTAAAATAAAATATCTGCTGGAAAATATGATAACATATAGGCTAAGAAAAGTATCTTCAAAATGTCTTCCTCAAAAATAGAAATAGGTTCGTGACTGATAGGACTGAATCCTTGCTATCAAACATGTCCCTCTGTAAACAAGTTCAATCCTTCACCAACTGATTTTCTATTAGAATTCCTTTTCCCTCGGGCTTCTTGGTGAAATTTGCAGATACTTCCATTATCAACTTCTTTGGTTTCTTGAGTTGAATATTTCTCTCACAAACTAATTGTCAGCATTTCCTTTCTGCATGTTTTTTAGAATTTGTCGACAATGGGAATGTCAACATTTATCTTACCAAAATTCGCTGACAATGGAGATGTCAACGCTCCCCTTCAAAATCGATGACAACGGAGATGTCAATGCTCCCCTTCAAAATCGCTGGCAACGGAGATGTCAACTCCTATTCTTCAAAATTGCTGATAATGGAGATGTCAGCTAGTCCCTGCTCTACTATATGTTAAACGTTGTTAAGCACATTATCATTAATAAAGCCAAAATTGTTGTTTCTTAAGTGCATAACTAAAATTTTAAAAATGACCCCAAGCCTCCTAGCCAAGGGTGTTCGCTGATTTTAGAAGCACATCCACCTTCTCCAACCTTTGTTTCTTGATTTTCCTTTTCTCTATAGGACCTTTTCCTTTAGTTTCTTTGTCTTTGCTCTTTTTAGATCTTGCAGTCTTCTTTCTATTAATGATAAGGCCCTTCAATGGAAGTTTATCTACGTCAATTACCTCTTTGGCCAATTCTGGATTTCTTATGAGTTTTATTTTAAATATTAATTTGTTCGTTGTCCTTGTATGGGGTCTTTTGCCTCCTTTCAAACAATGTTTCTTATACTTGGGTATAAAATTTGACCTCTTTTCCTTTAATGATTTCTGGCATAGTTGTGTCTGCAGGGGAGGCTTCAACAGGTGAACTCATGGCTCGGGGGGAACTGATAGAAAAAGGTAAGTTTACAGGGGAGGAAGGGTCTATTTTACTAAGCCTGGCACTCTTTCTTTGGTAAACTTTGGGGATTTTAGGCCAGAGGATGTAGAAGGTACTTCTGTGGATTTTGGCTAAGAGTTGGCTTAATAGGGGCTGGCTATTAAGTATCTTTTCTCTGTTTAATAGTTTTCTTCCTTCCTCTTCAAGTTTTAGGGGGTTGAGGTTAAAAAACTCCCCAAAATAGGAAGTGGCTCCACATTCTTCCTGCCTTGTCCAACTAGTTTTCAATCAATAGTTTAATGAGGAATTTATGGTAGAAAAAATGGGGAGAAAGGTCGGTTATGGCTCTGAAACGAGTTGTCATATGTCTGAGACTCTCCAACAAATAGAAACACATGTTCATCGTAACCTCACTAGCTAAATGTAAAATAAAATGGAAGTGATAGAGATTTACTCAGTTGAACCTTTCTTCGCATGTGAATTATTGTTGAGTAATTCAAAGAAGGTCGTGCCATTTATCTTGTAGTCAGACCCTCTGAACCTCAGTTCTCTAATTATGATTCCTAAACTAATCCTTCAGAAAGGGGAACATCAACTCTTGCCAACACATGGCTTCTCAAAACTCATTCCCTGTCTATAGGCAAGGTTGTGGCCTCTGATTATATTTGTTGTGTAACAGAGAAGGAGAGCCCACCAAATTCCACCTGGTTTCCATCGAAATTCGGAGCAAATCAATGAACCATGACATCGTGGTAGTCGGTGCAATGGTGGAAGAACTCACTCCAATTGGCCTGCTGAAAAAACTACCAGATATTAGGATAAATCTCCAATAGATCTGGTGTTTTGGGCTCGAACCAGTTAGCCTTGCCACCTTTCCCCATCGCCAAATTAAGTTGGAAATTAAAACACCAGGATTTGATCCTAGATCTTTGTGGGATAAGCTGGATGAAATCTTACGATTTGTTACCAATTCTGAAGCAAAATAACCTACTTACAAACGAAATCACCAATTTACAAAGTGAAACGAGTTTAACCGTGGAGAAGGGAAATCATTACAATTTGGGGAAATCATTACGATTTGGGGAAATCATGTTTTAAACCATGATTAATTGATAAAAAAATGCAATGATGGCAGGAAAATCAATTATTTAACATTACGCTTACCCGTGGCATGCTTGCAAACTGTATCATTTCTGCCGACGTGGTCAACGTAATGCCAAAATGTAAATTTGAAATTCATTTTTGGCACTAACAATTAGCCTATCAATTATATCTAAAATGTTGATAAGCCCGTTGTCAGTGAATTTCGTCAGAAAACATTATCAAAAAATTAAAGCGCATATAGCTTCGCTATCGATGATTTCCCTGTTTATGACAACTAAAATGTTGACATTGAAACTGTAAGCATTTTCTAAAATATTTAAAAAACAAAGTTAATGTGATAATACAAGGAATTACTAGATGATGTTGGAGAGGAAACCCTACAAAAGAAAATTTAAGAATTATAAATAAAAATGGATGAGGGAGGATAGAAAATCAGTGCTTTAGCATGCTAATATATTTTCGGGAGCATATCGATTCAAGCAGCAAGATGATTGGAGATAAAGGGAGATGCATTCAAGTTTAAGGAAATAAGGGAGACAAACATGTGTCCCTTATAGCTCCAACCCTAACATCCTTCAACATTTAAATATGGGATAAGGTAGAAAAATCAACCAAGGTCATCTCAAAAAGAGCTTATGAGAGGTTTAAAGAGGCTTGGAGTATATTTAGCCTCAAGGACTAAGGAAAACTAACTAGGGTACTGCCTTGTAATTTTCAAGGATAAATAAGGGAGGGAGCTTAACCAAGGTCACAAAAAAATTAAAATATTGCTTAAGGAAAGTCAAGACCAAAAAAAAAAAATTAAAAAAAATAAAATAAAATACTAGAAAACCATTTTGAATATTTAATAACCCCTTTCCATCGACAAGAAACAAAATTACAGAAATATAGCTTACAAAAAATTTATCAACCAAATTTCACCAATTATCACTCGATGAAAATAAGTCTATCCACTTCAACAAGGCCTTCTCATTAATATCTACCAATATCCATCATTAGGACAAACTATCTCCACAAAATTGTACTCCCTAGAAAGTCACTCAATTCATCCATCCATAGTCAAAATCAAGAAATAAGAGAAAATTTCAAAAAATTTAGACTTGCTAAAGGATTTCTCCTCTAATCCATCCATGAGAAAATGAGAGGAAGTGCACCTCTATTTAAAGAGGATTTGGTCAACTTACTTTACATTAAAATAATAATTTTCAAATCCAATGATCCATAAATTGTCGTGGATATTCCATTGGGTTGTTCGCCACAACATATCTGACAATATTATATTAAAAATCTAAAGTTATACACTATTACAGATTTATTTAATTTCTAGATTTGTAGATTTTACTATAATTAGTGCATGCATGTGAATGGAAATTATGTAGAAAATTAGAGAACGAAAAAATAATCTCACATACACACATAAGACACAAGATATTCTCTATGGGAAACCCTTTCAAGAGAAAACCCAGTTTGAAGGCCAGGTCGCTTCGCTCTATTTCTCTATCTGGAAATATGGCTGCAGGTACAATGAAGTAATGTTTGTGGCTCATGGGCTTCTATAGTGCACAAATCCTATATGTGCTTTCTACCTCTTATATCTCTTGGCTATCTTTTTTCAGCTATGGAACGAAATTCTCTCGAAAGAATGGAATGCCTCTTCCTCCTAGTAGCCCGATTATAACACAACACAATAGCCTATTAGTGGTTAATTTTGACTACATCAACTCTTAACTAGAGTTACAGTATAGACTCTTATAGAATCTTTCACATCATAATCACGTGGCTACTTGTTTTCCATGAATAATGGGGGCTAATGTGACATCCTCCCAAACTAATGTGTGAAAACAGGAAGGTCAACTTCTGGGTGGCATAACTTTTGCATACGGACTCCGATTGAAATTCTTCTTGCACCATTGGAAATATATATGTGTCTATAATATCATGAAATGGTGTAGCATGAAATTAGTAAATTATTACCCACAAAAAACATCGGTTGATTCCACAAAGAGCTCCTCAAAGGCTTCAGGCCTCGTTTTCCCAAACTAGGTCCTGTTGGTAAAAATGGCCCCGTGAGATGATTCCTCTACTTTTTCCTCTCCAAATTCATCGAGATGGATGAAAAAAAATATAATGATCCAATCTAGATCACACCTCCCCATTTTTGGAGGTTTTTCGTCCCCAAAATATTCTACTGCGTCAAGTGAGGAAATGTTTCCTCCACCTTCTCTCTGGAATACCATTTAGCTTTGCTTGGAAGTTGTCCCTTCAATCCAATCTACCAAAGTTCATGCTACCCCTATCTTGTAGTTCTAGACCTCTTCTACAAAATTGTATCTTTTTTTAACTCTGCCTGAGCATTTGGTGCCAAATCCTTGACAAAATGGTAGAACCTGTTCCTCTTCTTGATATAGCATGGAAGCCTCCTAGAGTTTCAAATTCTCTACATTCACAACTGAGTAAATGTGTATATATGGTGGTAAACTGAGTCGATACACATTATCACTGAGCTTTTCCAGTATCTCAAAGGGACCCTACCTTAGAGCCTTGATTTTCTTACCAGGCCTCTAAAGCCTCTCCTTGTTCAACTGTAACCATACTTTTTCTCCCACCTTGAATGACTTCTTTGTTCTGTCTTGATCATGCCTAGCCTCATGCTTCTCTTGTGACTTTTGTACTGTTTCTTGCACCTATATATGGATCTGCCTAATCTTCTCAACAAATTTTTCAGCCCTAAGAGCATCTCCTGTAAGATCTTCCTTCACTCCTCCTTGTTGCCCTTATGCAATATCCAAAGGTGAAGGTGGCAAATATCCAAAACAAGTCTCAAATGGGGACTTTCCTATAGAAGCGTGGACTTCTATTTTGTAAGAATTTTTCATATATACCATATTTTCATCCTTGGTTTTCAAATTCTTCTGGTTGTATCCCCTCAGAAGCTGCACCAAAGTCATGTTGACTGCTTATGTCTCCCCATTCGTCTATGGATGGAATGTTGTAGATCTCTTCAACTTTGTGTCCATCTTCTCCCACAATGTATTCCAGAATAAACTGAGAATTATTGTATCCTTGTCTAAAATGATGCTCTTTGGTATCCTAAATTGCACCTATACCTATCCAAAGAAAATTTTTGTTGCTTCTTGCCCATTGATGGTCTCTTTATAGGGCATTAGAACACACATGTTGTTGAACCTGTTAACTACCATGAACATGTAGTCATGACCCTTCCTATTTGTCTATAAACCTCCCATTAAGTCCATGGAAATTCTTTCCCAAGGACAAGTAAGTACAGGTAAGGGATGATATAGACCCTGTTTCTTGTTTCTAGGCTTGTTAGTACAATAAAGCATGCATCCTCTTATTAACCTAGCTGCCTTCTCTTGCATCTTGGGCTAATGCACATACCTATGTCAGTTAGCCATGATCTTCTCTACACCAAAGTGCCCTGCAACCTTAGAGGTGTGAAACTCTCTGATTAGCTACAATCGCTCAACTTGAGGACACAAAGCTTATCCTGCCTATAGAGTACCCCATCCTGGAGATGGCATTCAAACATGTTACTGCCATCGTGCACACGACTCTGACTCTGCAATTATTGATACACCTCCTTGAAGACATCTTATGAATATGCCTCTTTGTATGCATCATGGGTGAATGGATCCATGTGCATAAGAGTCCCAAAAGCTATGATATTTGATGTGGTGGCTATGAAAGCATGACGACTAACATGTTTTTGCTTCCCTTCTTATACTTTATCAGCAAATGAAAATGTTGTAAAAAACCCATACACTTGTAATGCCTGGTCTATTGTATCTTACTCTAGGCCTGCAACTACTGTAACGGTTGATGATATGTGTGGATTACTGTCTCCTTTCCCATCAGATAGTGCTTCCACTTCTTCACAACTTGCACCATGGCATAGAGCTACTTTTCGTAAGTAGGGTAGTTAATAAATTCCTCGTGAAATACTTTAGAATGGTGGCATATATTCCTTCCTCCCTGCTTCAAGAAAGCTCCCATTGCATACCCACTCACATATATCTCCACTTCAAAGGGCCACTGCAAGTTTGGTAATGCTAGAATTGGTGTTTTACTTATCTTCTTCTTTAGCTCCTTGAAATCCTTCTACTAACCTTTCTCCCACTGGAAACTCTTTTGCTGTTGTTATGGCGTGGAGCGGTGCTGCTACTGCTGAAAATTAGGCTATGAATTTCCTTAGGCACTATATTTCCCCAATGAAACTTTTGACCTCAGAAACATTAGTAGGCACCAACCATTTCATGATGCCCTCCATATTGGAAGGATTTATCTTCAGTTCTCCTCCATTGATCACATACCCCAAATACACCAAGGAATGTTGCGAAAACTCACACTTCTTGAGATTTGCTAGCATTTGGTGCTTCTTCAATGTTTCCAACACCTATGTCAAATGTGAAATATGCTCCTCCCAAGTATCACTATATACCAGTATATCATCCAAATATAAAATAACAAATTAATCTATAAAAGGGAATAATGAATCATTCATTAATATCATAAATGCAGTTGGTGCATTACATAAGACAAATGGAATGACTAAACACTCATACAAACCTTGCCTAGTTTTGAAGGTGGTCTTCTAGGTGTCTTCTTATTTGACTTGAACCCGGTGGTACCTAGACTTCAAGTTCAAATTGGTGAATTATTTTTCTTATTGCGGATGATCCAACAAATCATCTATCCTGGGCAACTAGCAAGGAAAATTTTAGGGGCTAATATTCACGAGTGGGCTAATTTTGCATGTTTTTTTCCAAAAAAAGATTCACCAATTTACATTTTTTCTAAAAATGATTCGCCCACATTTTATAGTACAAAAATATATCACCTTAAAAACCGCCAAATTTTTATATAAACTAATATAAAATCATTAGAAATATAAATATTTCTACAAAACTATTGCCAAACATTTTACAATTTTCATATTAGGGACTAGGAAGATTCACCAAGGCTTCTAAACCTTAAGATAAACTTGCATCCTTAAACGTTTTCTTGGCAGACAGTATCTGCTATTGAGCATGATTTTATTCAATTCCTTGTAATAGATACACATCTACCAAGTCCCTTCCTTCTTCGACACAATGATGATGGGTGACCCACATGGTGATGTACTCAGTCGAATGACACCTTGTTCCAGCAATTGTTGCAACTATTTCTTCACCTCACTTGCTTCTATAACATATTGCCTATACAACCCAATATTTGGCAACTGAGAATCTGGAAATAACTGGATCTCATGCTTCACTCATCTCTTATGTTGTGACACTGTACGCTCTCAAAACGCATCCGTGTATGCCTGTAACAACTCCTCCAATTGTTGTTTATGTTTCTTAGTACACCCCTCTAGGGATGCCTTGCCTCTCATTTGTTGGAAAATAAAGGATATTATATTAGGGTTTGATTATCCTTTCTTGATAATTACTTGTGAGTGTGTTGGCTTATTTTACTTATTTATTATCGTATCTTTCATCAAGCAATTCTACATACATGAAGATCACAAAACAAGAGACACAAGATATAGGCACATGCTAGGGAAAAACCCCCTTGGGGGGAAAACACAGTTAAGATAATTCTTACTTTCAATAATATTCTTTGAGACTCTTTACCCTAGACCAAGACCAGAATTTCCCTCCACACGATTTCAACCTCCAAGATATTCAAACCCTTCCAGCAGCTTCGACTAGGGATCAATTTCTAGCAACATGCAGCTTCTGACAACAACAAAATCTTAGGAGACTTTGATCTCCCAAATCAGACCACGAAACAAAGAGAGAGAGGAACCAAAAGTTCAATTTTCCTCTTCTCCAGAGACTCCCCCAAACTCACACTTATTTCCTTTTGCTGGAAACAAACTTCACACTTCTCCATCTCTTCCTGAGACATCAAACTTGCTTGAGAGTGAGTGCTCCAAATGACTTCGACCTCCTTGAATATATAGGCTTATTGTGGGTCGAATTGGGGTCCTTAGGCTGACTTGGTCTTCTTTAGGCCAACATTATGTGGAGGACACATAATTCATATTTTACTTGATACAAAACCTTTTACATGATTCGAAAGCCCAAGAAGGGTCTCTTTGAATGTACAATGACTCTATAAACTCAATATTAATAATAGAAGTCCACAATGGGAACTTTGACTAATATAATGATGACCCAAGTAGGAAACCCATGCTTTAATAAGTCATTGTTACAATAATAAAAATTATTTTCTTTATTCTATTATCAAGTACATTACATAATTACTCAAGTAGATTATTGAAGACCAAACATAGTTACTTTTTCCAATACTCCTTCTTAACTAGGGAGGTATTCATAATGTACAAATACAATGGAATATCTCAAACTATATGAAAGCATGAAGAAACTTTAGGCACTGCAATGTCATGGAATAGATTCCTGACCACAGAAATCTATCCAACCAGTCACTCAACAATTTAGGCACCATAATACCATGGACTAGATTCCTGACAAGGGAAATATATCCAAGTGGGATGAAGGTGGACTCATTATTTCAACCCCTCTAGGTACCATCAGGCTTACTTGCTAACCACCAACCAAAACATATAGGTGTGTATCCAAAATTGAGTTCAATAAACAACACCGCCTTTTTAATTTTGGGATTCCTGACATCAACACAGAGTGCTAGCCTAATGTCTCCCCAGGAAATGCTTCAGTTGCAAAGCCTCAACAAATCTCCTCCATTTCTTTATCATCAATACAATCACCAATATCTACCAAACCTAGCAGGTTCCTTATATATTCAAACTTCTTATTAGGAAGATCCTTTGTCAGTATGTCTACTACCTGTTTGTCTGTTAGAACATATTCTCACTTCACGATCCCATCCAGCACCAAGTTCCTAATAAAGTGGAACTTGTTATTGATATTTTGCATCCTTGAATGAAACAAGGGATCTCCAAACATCTTGATACAACTTTTATTATCATTGTTAATCATAATAGGACAGAGAGACTTTTCAAACAAATATCTTAGAAGCATCCTTAACTAAACAACCTCTTTTCCTACTTCACATGCAACCACATATTTTGCCTCAACACTACTCAATGCAATAGGATCTTGCTTCCTACTAATCCATGATATCATAGCAGCTCCCATACTAAAGCATCCTCCGATAGTACTCCTTCCATTGGTTTCACTGCCACCCTAATCAGAGTATGTGAAGCCAATTAGCTTGACTTCCTTACTATGATACTTTAGGAAGTGATGTATAGTTCCATGAAGATACCTCAACATATGTTTGGAAGCTATCCAATGATCATGATGAGGCTCTAACTGAAACTGACTAAGAATGTTTACTACAAAACATATATATGGCCTTGTATTTACTAGATACATTAGGGAACCCACCAACTGATGATATGTGGTAGGATCCACGAGACTTGAGTTGGAGCTCCTCAACTTCTTGAGGTTGGTGATCATAGGAGTAATCATCGACTTGGATTCCATCATCCCAAATTTTTTCAATAACTTGATGATGTACTTTCCTTGCCCCAAATACATCTCCCCAGGTCTCTGTCATACTTCTATACCTAGGTAGTAATGCATCAATCCTAGATCCTTCATCTCAAATTCAGCTACCAACATCTTCTTGCATTCTCTAGTTCTTCGTTCTACACCGGTGATGAATATATCATCCACATATAGTATAATAATTACCACCTCATTATTCACGACCTTGATACATAGATTTGGATTAACAGTACTCTTCATGAACCCAATCTTGAGAAGATATGAATCTATTCTTGCATACCATGCCCTTGTTGCTTGCCTCAAGCCATATAGAGCCTTCTTGAGTCTGAAAACATAAGAGTCCCTGCTATTGACTTCAAATCCTTCAAGTTGTTCAATGTAGACTTCCTCATCAATAGTCCCATTCAGAAATGCAGTCTTAACATCCATTTGATGGATATTCCACCCCATTATAGAGGCCAGTGAAACCAACAATATAATGGTAGTGTACCTTGCAATAGGTGCACATTTTTCTTCATAGTCAATTCCTTCCTTTTGAGAGAAACCCTTGCAACGAACCTTGCTTTTTACTTTTCTATACTTCCATCAATATCATCTTTGATCTTATAGATCCACTTCGATGTGACAACTGATTTATCACTAGTTTTAGGAATGATTTCTCAAACCCAGTTCTTCATGATGGATTTATATTATTCATGCATAACTTTCTTCCAAGCCTCTTCATGCTCAGATTCCTTGAATGTAGATGGTTTGGCTTCATTCAAATTTGTCATATATGCAACATAACCAGAATACATTTTCAGTTTCTTACTTTCCCTGGAGGACTCTTTCATGACTTCATGTCCTTTAACATATTTTAATGTAGCTTTCAACCAATTTTTCCTCTTCCTTGTGGTTGGGATAACCATCAATTGACTAGGCTCACTTGGTCTTTCTTATTCATTATTTGTAGTAGAGTTCTCATGAACTTCATCTTCTTAAAATATGGGAACTTCTTCGTCATCAGAATCAATAGGAATATCCTTTGATTTCTTGTAATCTTGATTCTCATGAAATATGACATCCTTTCTTACTTTAATGTATCTTCCCTCCTTTATGTAGATTCTATATGCTTTTGAAGAAAGACTATAACCCAAAAATATTCACTTGATGTTTGTCGAGTCCAACTTCTTTCGCTTATCTTTCGGAACATGGACATATGCTGGACTTCCAAATATGCAAAAATGATCCACACTCAGCTTCTTTACTATGAATACTTCCTCGGGTGTAGTATTATCAAGATTCTTACGAGGAATTCTATTTTTAATGTACACAATAGTCATCGTTGCTTCACCCCGTAAGAAATTCGGTAGATCTTGATCAAGAAGCATAGTTTGAATGCCTTATTCGATTGACCTATTCTTCCTTTCAACCAATCCATTTTGTCCGGGATAGTAGGGAACAATGAGATCCCTCTTAATACATGCATCCTTACAATATGAAATAATCTCTTTAGAAGTGTATT
This sequence comes from Pinus taeda, assembly GCA_000404065.3. Classification (NCBI taxonomy): domain Eukaryota; kingdom Viridiplantae; phylum Streptophyta; class Pinopsida; order Pinales; family Pinaceae; genus Pinus; species Pinus taeda. Next base: position 22,125 of record APFE031216170.1, read on the forward strand.
CCCCACAATTTTCATACCTTGGAGTCTTTATCTTCTTTTCGGTTATGGTTTCTAACTCAGCCCTAAACTCCTTGAACTTATCAAATACTTCAACTTTAGTTTTGAGTAGGTAGAGCCATGCCTTCCTTGAATGGTCATACATGAATGTTACATAGTAGATATGACCTTCAAGCGTCTTATCATACATGGGCTCGCATACATCGGAATCGATGAGATCTAATATTTCTTTAGATCTAGATTCACTATGATGAAATGGATTTCTAGTATTCTTCCCCAAAGAACATCCCTTGCTCACACTTTCATAGTCTAACTTCACATCAGGAATACCATGAACCAATTGACAAAGATTAGGGATGACCTTATAATGAATATGGTCATACCTTCAATTCCATAGTTCAGTTTTGTTTTTGTCTCTTTGGAATGGTGTATGATGTAGCGGGATGTTTCAATTTAGACTTATGAACTTACTTTCTTTTATTCATGTGCTTTAAATTTGAAACCCTTAATGAGTGCTCCATGTTCCAAAAAATCATTCCCACTTTCTTTTTCTTCACAATTCTTTCTACAAGGTTGAGGCCCAGATTCTTGATTGTCTGTGTTGAAACCCTGTCTCCTTTATTTTCTTCTTCACCACATCATTAATCTAAGGCATTTTCAACCCTCATTATTTCTGTACATTTTGGTTTCGAAGGATGGGTTTTTGAATTATATAATTCATTGCAAATCATCATCGTTTGTCCCTCCGGCCACAGTTTCTAAAAGTTTCATCAATATTTAAATGTCTGGGGCATTGTTTCCCTCATAGCTAGGAATAGTCTTCGAGGTTATAACAATAACCATCACCTTCTGGTTGATTAGAATTTTCTCGTTGCAACCATGTTTTTCTTTCATTATATGACCATTTCACCATCTTAGTCATATCACGTGGCTAGCCCCTTTTCCATGAATAATGGGGATTGGCGTGGCGTCCTCCAAAACTATAAGTGTGAAAACAGGAAGGTCAACTTCTAAGTGGCATAAATTTTGCTTATAGACTCTGATTGATGCGATTCTTGTATCATTGGAAAGACCTCTATGTGTAGAATAACATGAAATGGTGAAAAATTATGGTGGAAAATTTTTACCCCAAAAAACTTTGTTTGATGCCTAAAATTCTCTAGGAAGGTTTCATACCTCGTTTTGCCAAATTGGGTCCCACTAGTAAAAACAATATAGTGAGTTGATTCCTCCACTTTTTCCTCTCCAAATTCATTGATATGGATGAAAAACAATATAATTATCCAATATAGATAAGCTAAATCCCCTATTCTATCTTATTGAGTGGCAAAAAAACCATTCTATAATTAATTAGTCAAAAATATATAAAATGAGTAGCATTTATTGTGGCATATACAAATATAATGGTAAAAAATCCCTTAATGATGTCACTTCTCCATAAATGAAGTGAAAATCAAGAGTTGTCTTTCATCGTCCAACCTCCAAAGGCCATTCAATAGTGCTTTTTGCTCCAATAAAATATCCTTTGTCCATACAACGTGGGCACATAAGCCCCATACACCCAAAACATCACATAAGAGGCTTCCCCAAACTATCTTCAAGCACACAGATAGGGTTCCAGAGAAGAATATACATATATCCTTAAAGTGATATCCAATGATAAGAAAAATCCCACTAACAAAGTATAGCACATTCAATTATTTCCCTCATTTTAAAGTGGAAATATTGATCTTCAAATTGGACACTTCGAACATTCAAAGGCCCTTCTGATTTTTCTTGCTCCATATGTATACAATCAATGTATATCCATGCGTATGTGAGGGCTCCAAATTGGGTATTTGGCCTCCAAATCACTAAACCATGCCAACAAAACCTCAATTATTCTTTTGTGGATAAAAGGATTGTGATGTTACTTCTACCCTTCATCATGCAAATTTATTATAAAATCAGCCCTGACTTGACATCAACTCAATTTCTTCTAAGGGTTGGCTCAACATTCTCTTTAATTCAAAATTACCCCCACAAGTTGGCCATGGATATATTTTAGTGAAATTTATAGGTTAAGTTGGCTCCACAAGTCTTTATTCATGTTGGTTCCAACCCAAATTTTATATAGCTTTTCACTTCCTTTTTTTTAGTTTCTCAATGGGTATGTGGTACAAAAAATAACTAAAAATACCTCACAAAGAGGTATCCTTATCAATTATAGGTCTATACTAATTTTCTACAAGTATCATTGTTGAGGTAGTTGAGACACCTCTTATGGTCACCACCCTCATCATTTTTGGCAAGAAACTAGATGAAGTTAGATCATTATCATGTGGTAGTAAACTTACAACATTCTCCAACATACAACTATAATTATATATCTTGCTCATGGCCTTAATAACAACCATTATTTTTAATATATATCAATCTCCATCAACATTATGTTTAGTAGAAGAAAATTGGTTTGCATACAACATGCTAATAACCACTTTAGATCCATAATATATAGCTAGATGGGATTGATATATCATAGGATTTGGAAATCCCAAATATTTAGTTACATCATAATTGCCACTAACATTTATAGCATGGTAAACTATTGATGGGAGAGATTGGTATATTGGAGGATTTTACTCAATTAATCCATTAGTCAAACCAAAATCATATGCAATAACATAAACACTAGATATTGAAGCTAGGTCCATTGGATAATCTTGATCCCTTTTATAATTGTCTCCATCGCTCCCTTTGTAGGTGTAGAAGGTTCTTTGAAATACAATTCATGTTTTATTAAAGTAGAATTGGATCCTCTTCCCTGCTATCTAAGAACATAATCTTCATAATCATGCTACAAGTCACCTCTCACATTCTTATACACTTGGTAATTTGCAAAAAGACAATGACTGGTCAATGTAACATAGACTATATGATTATAATTAGCTAAAATATGTGAATAATCTCAAAAGTGTTTAAGTTTTAAGGATCCTTGACTTCAAAAATTCTTCAATCATGTTTTGGGAAGCATCCTTGCCACTTGCAATCCTTTTTCTCATCCTAATTTTGCACAAAATATACATCCTATGGCTTCCCTTAGTACCCCAATTTTATCTTAAATAAATTTGTGAATAACAATACCAATGAAAAATTTAATGATTGAATTTATCACTAGGCCCTTTGATGAGTTGAATCTACAATCAGCTTAAGGATGGCCCTTTAGAACTAATATTTATAATCTTATTTTCTTCCTCTTTTCCCAAACCATGTACATTATTAAATACACTATTATGAAAGGATAGTTTGATAATCTAACACTCTCTATTAGAAAATATGAGATCAACAATTTGGTGGATAATTCGGGTTAAAGTTATTTGTGATCATAATTCTTACCTTGCTTCTTACTAAATTAGAATACCTTTCGTAAAATTGATTACTTATAATATTGAGTGAAATGCCTTCTTGCATGCCATGGATTTTACCACATTATTTGTGGTAGTAGAGTATATTCACTTCTTATCATGCTATGAATTTACCACATTAATTGTGACTCAACTACATTATATAAAAACACAAAGACGAGTTCCCCTTTTGTAATAATTCTCTTAACCTAGTGTGATGTATATTTACTTTTGAAGTTCCAAGAAAATGTAATTTTCAAAAAGGGGTGTCTCTTTTTATGTAGTATCCCCACTAAAATGGGTTAAAAATTCAAAGGGTACACAAATTTCTACAACAAATCCAATCATCTAGTGGCAAAAACAATAATATACACCAAATATAATAAACCAATGGTAAAGGAAGTATTATACATACTCTTATCCTTTCTCCAAAATTCACTAAACATTTATCTTTGACCTATAATAAGGTTGAGGAAATAATATACTATTTTAGAAGATAATTTGAAAAGAGTAGAAATTTTTGTACCATATAATGGAGATACATTTGTCTCCAAATATCTTCAACTATCCTCTACCCAAAAGTTCCTAAGATTTTATTTTAGAACAATAATTGACTCTACTAATAAAAAAATAGAAATTCAATTAAAACTAAACCCTCTTTAATTTCTGATGATATAATTATCCAAAGGGTTTTTCTGTGTGTGTAAAGTGGAAGAAAAACTTCCAAGTATTATTTCAAATAGCTCAATGCCATTCTTCTCTTGTAGGAGATTTTTTAGTGTCCTCACTCAAACCAAAAATAATTTTATTACAACCCCCTAACTTTTTGAAATCAAGTTAGACTCCTAGGTCCTTTCTTCTTATGATTTCCCCCTCCATTTTACTAGTAGTACTTATAACTTACATTTCTAGTCATAGTAACCTTATAATGTAATTATTCCTATATTTCATTCATATTTTTTTGAAGTACCAAATTTCCCTAGGCTTCCATTTCTTTAGATTCATCTTCCATTTCCTCCTCATCTCCTTCCTGATGTTGACATAGATTCACAACATCAAAGATTGGGATACCCAATGCCTTTTGATAGCTCACTTTGCTAGGGATTGCTCTTGAATTTTTTTTTTTTTTAATTAGACTTTGTAGGGACAAATTATTTCTCATTTTAGTTTGTTATGTTCTCCTCAATGGAACCATTGTTTCTTCAATAATTATATGATCAAATATCCAGTTACAAACTCTATATGCCTTATGGAATGATCAATTTGAATTTTATATTTATCGTTACCCTATTCTACATTATTCTTTATGTTGAAAATGTATTTAGTGTTAGTATGCATAATGTAAATGTACTATTTATATATTTATTATATTTGTTATTATTAATTTATTTCTATTCAAAGAATTTCCTTAATGCTTATAGGCTCAATTGAGTAAAAAAATAAATATGAGTCAAATACATGTAATTGAGTTAAATTATGATTTCGACTTCTTGTAAGAAAAAGACAATTATTTTATATTTAGTCAAAAGTGTCAAATTTTCCTACACAAACCAAGTCTTCCCTCCTGGACAAGTTAGCCGAGAGAGGAAGATATTTGACCTCCTAGACATGTATAAATACGAGGCAATTCGAACTCATTTGATCACTACTCTAACACATCAATTTTTGTGCCAAGACAAGAAGAAAAACCAGTGAAGTCAAAGGAGAGAGACGGAGGTCAAAGGAGAGAGAAGAAGAACTGAAAGAATTGAAAGAATGTCAAGAATTGAGTTTTCATGAGGCTGATTCTGTGATATTGCAAGCTTGAAATTTCGGGGGCTGAAATTTTAGAGATGACTAGATTTCAGAGATTTGAATAGCATTGACTTTTGTTGACTTTGAATGGTCGAGGAGACTTGAAGGAGGTCTAAATTTTGATCTTTGTGGAAGTATTGGTCTTAGTATTTGGTCTTGGATATCTAACTTTGATGTGATTCTATAAGAAGAGGATTTTTGGGTTTTCTCCCTTGTGGGGTTTTTCCCTGACTTGGAGCGTAATTTTTGGTGTTCTTTGTCTCTTTTGATCTTCATGTTTTGTACATTTTTGGTAATTCTTGATGAAAATAATATAAATTTAATAATAATCCAACAAACATTCACATGTAATTATCAGGTTAAAATAAATCTACCCTAATCTGCAAGCATATTTATTTCTCAACATGGTATCAGAGTTAAGGTAAAAGGAAGGAAATTTGAAGATCACATCATGTTGGTAGCTTGAAGACTCTATTGCAACAATTATCTCTCCCTCTATCAAAGAAAAGGAAGAAGACTTGAAGTTGGTCATCTTTGTAGCAGCATGTATGGAGCATAAGTCAAAATCATTTGTTTACTTAAACAAGGTTTTGTGGCACATATCCTAATATCTATGATGATTTGACCAAACCTTGAAGCACCTATCCAAGCTCTGTGGTAGTCATCTATTGCATAGTTCTGAGTTCAAGAAAATGATCCGAAATATATAGCATCTAAATAATGTCAAGAAGGCCTGAAACAAAGTCAATATTATATCTCCATATAAAGGACGAATGTACAGAGACCAAAAATCTAAAATGAAAACTTGAAGAATAATTTTTGTGATCAAGACCAAGCATAGGACACCATTAATTAATATTTTCTAAGGAAATTTGAATTAGGTATATTCCCATGTTTATATTCTATAGGAAAATGAAATAATGTAAAAATAATAATCACAAAGAAATCAAACTCCTTGTGGTATTGAAAGGAAACTATAGTGGTGTGACATCAAGTTAAAACAAAAGGAATTGCATTACATCTCTATCATCTTAATTGGTATCTTTGTGAATAATTTGAAACTCTTTGTGACACTATGGTATGAGAAGCATCATGATATAAGAGTCTCCTATGACAACATTTTTTTAAGTAATATAAGCTACTTGTCAAAGTTACTTGTGTCATCTTATGACATTATGTAATCTAAGAATATATTTGCCTCCAAAAGAACCTCCACATAGTCAATCAAGTCTTTGAACTAAAGAAGGAAGAAAGGATGGATCTGAAAGAGAAGTACGATCAAGTATCTATGATGAAAATTATGAACAAGACTGATCCTATGGTGATGATCTATAAATAAATTTGAATCCTCAGTGGTTTAAGCGAAGATTCTAAGGCATAGAAGATTCAAGGCTACATTTGATGTGAGTTCTACTCCCTACATATGTTGTAAATCCTGCTCCTATATATAATATAATTTCTATTCCTAAACTCATGAAGATAATGTAATGCAATCCAATTTATATGACAACAATGTGATTTCTTATGGACATCTCCTTTGAATCTGTAACTAAACTAAGCATGGAAATTTGAGAGAAGCTTTGTAACGCTAGATGCATTTTTGAGCCATTGTACATGAGGACCTGAGGAACGATTATATATGTGTTTATATGAAGGATAGAGTTTATATGTAAGTACAAATATCCAAGGGTTATCATGTGAAGTTATAATGTCTATTATAGTGTAAATATGATATTGTTAAAGTGAAGGACAAACCCATAACTACTTTGTCCCAAAATTTTGAAGATTACCTTGCTGGCCTTGAAGTCAATAGTACATAGTGGAAGGGAAAAAAACTACTATAAAGGCATATGAATCCCATGCCAGAAGCACAAGTATGAGAAGAAGTTACATTACCTCCTTCCAATACATAATATAAGGACCTACTACTTTAATGAAGCCAAGGCATTGCCATCAACTCATAGAAATATGACATCTTGTAGTACATAAGACATCTTTCTCGAAGACCAAATCTTTCCAAAATTCATCTCTATGGATTGTATCGTAGTTTGAATATTGAGAATCTATTGAAGGACTATGATATGATAGGTTTACGAATCTTATATCTATGACACTAGTACATGTAGTAGAAAGGACCATAGCAAGATATATGAAGTTTAATGAAGCATTAGTACATGAAGCAACCATGCTACTAAGACTCCTATACAGAACAAAAGTATGAATGACACATTGAGGCCGATTTATCTGACATTGAATCCTAAAAGCTTGAAGGATTGAGATCAATGTGAAGACCATATGAAGACTTGGTTCAAGAAGTGAATTGAATGAGAAGTCTGATTTTAGTGTAAGTAGCCTCAAGAAGTTATAATATAGTATCATACTCGAAGGGAAAAGTGGAGAACAAGTAAGATTGAAAAAGGTGCGTATGAAATATTGCAAACAATGTCATTTATTGTACATGTAAGGTAATGAAATATTTTTAGATAGAAATGCATCATAAAAGGACTTGTTTAAAGAGAATTGACATGTTAACATTTGAATTATCTCTTTATATATGAAGACTAGGTTTTATGATCAAGGAATGGAATCTCTTGTGTAGAAAGCATGTAAATAACATCTATGGGGTTTTATCATTTCTGAAAATGGTATATCTTGAAGGCTTTGAAGAAACAAGGGTTTGTAAATCTTAGAAAAAAATTTGAGTTAGACAAACCTAGGAATAGAAACCATAACTAATCATTTTCGTTGTAAAAATAAAACCTAGTTCTTGAGAATTATAACAATGACATCATGCTAATTTGGGAACAAGATCCAAGATTAAGAGGGAGTTGGCCTTCTTCAAGAAGATAAGTAATCTACATCTCCTTGATTAATAATAATGCTATTATCTTTGTACTTTTCCTTTTTTTTTTTTTATTTCATTGTCTTCTAATAAATTTTACAGGTCAAGACAAGAACTATCTAAACTTGACTAATAGATGGAATAATTGGAAGAATGCAACAAATCATGAGGAAGTATTTGAATCCTAATTGTGTAATTGAATAAGGAGAAAGAAGTTTAAAATATTCATCAAAGAAGTTGATTAGATGGCAAGAAATTCACTTATCTTAGTTGGAAAGAGGGATTTGTAAGATCTTGGACAGACAAATTATTAATTAACATTTTAGAGAAAACCCAGGGAATCTTGTGATCAAAATTGATCTAGGGGATCAAAAATATCCTACAAAATGAAAGTGCTCAAAATATCCCAAAATTAGTTCCAAATCGTAGATATCGTTGTTTTCATTTCAACGATGCTTGAATCACCTCAATATGACACTATATGAGGAATTTATCGTATTCTGAAGTTTTTGGTAAAGAACTAAAAATCAACTTGTAGGGTTGACTAGATAGTGTACGGATGCCATGTGGTAGTCCATACGATGGCATCATCTACTAACCAGGCAGTATGAGAGCCAATAATAAGTAGACATGCGGACCATTCGTATAGGGACACTTGGTGCATAATTATTGGTTGAAGGCTTTGAGGGATGGGCCAACACAGAGTGACAGCTGGCCTAATCCCAGGGCACCACATGACACTCTAGATGTAGCCAAAATTTTGTTACATCAACCAACTGACTCAATAGGATTCAACCACACAACCTCTAACATACCAGCGGACCAATCTACCATTAGATCACATATAGGAATTGTTAATGGATAGTAAGTGATTGTTATATATTGACATATGGTTCTGTCATTGGAGGAGAGTGACTGGCACAGCCCCAGGTTATGTGCCAATCACATGACCAATTGCCAAATATTTAGAAGGGCGAGGCAAGTGGTACCTTACCCGCGCCCCAACCCTAGCTTACAAAGTATTGTGGTGACCACAAGTAGAGGTAACAATGGGGGCATAGAAGAAGGGCACGAAGTTAAGTGTCACACCATATTTATGTCAAAAGTTGCAACCACTAGTGAGGATTTAGATGCTATGGGTGCATCCACCCTATCCTTGCCCCAGGTCTTATAAAAAAACACACAATTGGGAGCAGGTCCAGGGGGCGGTCGCATCTAATGCCACGTGACTGATAGGGGAGCAGAGAAACGGACGGAAGGGCTTCGACCCATAACAAAAGAAAATATTTTTTTATTTAAAACACAATTCCAAACCCGCCAAATACAATAGATTGAACAAGAGACCTCCTGGTTTAAAATTTCCTACATTACCAATAGGCCACAAAATAATTTGATGCCAAGTTTTATACGTAAAACCAGTTTCGTAGAGTTGTTTGCAAGTAGATTTGAAGGAGACCTATATTGGCCATTGTTTTAGCCTTTTTGAGACTTAGAAGAGCCTACACAAGGGTTTTTGGGCATTTTTGACGCAATGGCAGTGTTATTTTTCCAAGCTGAGACTTGTATGTTGATGTATTTGAAAATTTTAGCATATAATAAAAAGGACCAATGTTGGAAGTTGGACCCAGAGAAGTAGCCCAGGAGGGGTGAACTATGTCACCAATCTATTGCATTTTGATCCTAATTATTGTTCATTTTAACTATTAATAGTCTGAAAATTTTACTTTTGTTTGTTTTCTTTTGCAATCACGATTCGTTTCCTAAAAGACATAAACTAGCTTGAAAATTATTTCATGAAACCTTCATTTTTAATTTCAAATAAGTTTGGTATCAGAGCATGGTTTTTGTGAAGGTTTGACAAAATTTTCAAGTTTTGTTTTGAATGCCTACAAGCTCTAAATTGAGAAGAGGAGAAGGACGCCCAATGAACCAAACCGTCAAATTGTCTTAAGGATGCCACAAACTCCATAAGTCATGTCACATGAGGAAGGACAAGAACTAATGTTTGAGGATGAGAGAGATTTTTGAAAGGCTTTCTATCATATGTATGAGATGGTGAAAGTGTTGTAAAATAAGAGAACAACAAGGTTGCAAGGAGAAAGTTCTAATCAATCAAAAGGTAATGGTGGTAATGGGGGTAAGCCTCCACCTCCACCTACATCTACACCTCCATCCTCACCTCCTTATTCACCCCCTTCATCCCATAGACCTACTCCTCCTACATCTCCAAGAGGACACACTAAGTCTCATTTGATTAAGCTTGATGTCAAGTTTGAATTGCCTATCTACAATGGGGAAGTAAAAGTTCAAAATTTGGATAATTTGGTTTGTCAATTTGAATTCTATTGCAGGATTCAAAAGATTGATGATGATTTCACAAAGATCCATCTTCCTTCTCTTCACTTGGAAGGTTCATATCTCATATGGTGGGAGGCTAATACTCCAGAAGATTTGAAGAAAAAGTAAAATTATCTCTTCTTAGAATTATTTTATAGATGCATTAACAAGGAAATTTTATCCATTAGCTTACATGAAAAATGGAATTATGGATTGGAAAAATTTTAGACAAGCTAAAGGTCAGAGTATCCAAAGTTACACAAGAATTTAGAAGAAAAGATTTAATATTGGGTGTTGATTTAACCTCACAAGATACTCTCCTTAAGTATTTGGGTGGATTACATAGTTATTTGAGACATAGTATACTTATGTTTAATCCCACCAAGCTAGATGAAGTACGTGTTCAGGAAACACATTTAGAATCAAGAGGCAAGAATATTCTTGAAGAGTCCAACAAGAAACCTTTTAGATATGGAGACAAAGGAAAGGGGAAGTTTAAATGCAAAGGAAACTATTAAGAAAGAGGGAGAGAAACTTACATGTAAACATTGTTCAAAAAATGGCCATGATGAAGAAGATTGTTGGAAATTACATCCAGAATTGAGACCAAAGAAGTTCAATAACAAGGGGAAACAAAACACTGTCACTACAACTCAACAGACCTAGTATATGATTCAAGTGATGAAACCAAAATCACAACCAAAGGAATAAAATGTATAACTTCTAAAGTACTATTTCTTCTAGTAATCCTATTGAATCTCAAAATGATAAAGAAAGAAGTGAGCTTTTCCATATTAGGGTCATTACAAAACATACAAAGGTAGATACACTATCTGATAGTCGACCTCAAGTCAATCTTATGTTTGAGGCAGTTCCCAAGAAACTTAATTTAGAGACTATACCTCAGCAAAACCTTACCCTTTGAGTTGGGTATGTGATGATGAAAAATTACATGTGATAAGAAAATGTAAACTCAAATTTTCCATCACTGCTAATTTATAGATGAGGTAGATCTTGATGTTGTACCACTTGATATTTGCGGGATTGTTTTAGGGAATCCATACTTTATCCATATTCCATTGTCATGAGAAAAACTATCATATTTTTAAAGATGGATTTGAGTATATTGTTAGATCTCATTGCAAGAACATGAACTTATCTCTTGTTAGTGTTGGTAAGATAAAAAGGCTTGTAAATGCTAGTAAGAATTTTGTATTGTTGATGATTAAAGCTAAAGATACTGCTAAATCTAAAGCTTTCATAGAATGCGATTATAAATTTAAGGATGAATTTGTTGAAGTTGTTAACACTTATGAAAAGATGTTTTAGGAACCTTAAGGGTTATCTCCAAAAATGGATCCAACATTAGATTCAATTGCAGCAGGATGCACCACTTCCCAATATTGGCATGTATAGAATGTCAGTTTTGGAGAATTCATAAATTAAGAAGAAAATTCAAGAACTACTTGAAAAAGTGGTCATTAGACCTAGTACCTCTTCTTGTGGGTCTCATATTGTTTTGGTTGCGGAGAAATATGGTACATGGCACATGTTTATGGATTTCCAAGCTTTGAACAAGATCATGGTAAAGAATCACTCTCCTCTTCCTCGCATTGATGATTTTCTAGATCAATTAAAGGAAGTTGTTTATTTTACTAAGTTAGGTTTGAGAAGCAGTTTTCATCAAATAAGGATTGTTGAAGATGATATTTGAAAAAATTCTTTCAAGACAAAACAAGGTTTGTTTGAATGGTTAATTATGTCATTTGGTCTTTGCAATGCATCTTCCACATTCATGATAGTTATGAACTATGTATTGCGACAATTCCTTGATGATTTTTTCATAGTCTACTTAGATGATATTCTAATTTTGAGTAAAACTTGTGAAGAGCATGCCAAACATGTAGACCAAGTTCTAGATGTCTTAAAAAGGGAAAATTTGTATTTGAAGATGTCTAAATGTTAATTTGGGAAAACCTCTTTGGTTTATTTGGATCATATTGTAGGGTGTGGTAAATTCAAGATTGGCCCCTCCAAATTTGATGTTATTGTAAATTTCCCTGTTAGCACCTAAATCTGCCTCAGGCTGAAAGAAGGAAAAATTAAGGGTAACCACAAACCACGCTCAGTCTGGTAGCTAGCCCTACCAGAACAGGAGAGGGATCTCTCTGAGTCATAGTCAGTGAATTGATGAACGAAAAGGACTGGGATGACTTTCAATTGAACTATTTATCTTAGGCTAGTAAGTAAAAATGAAAATAAGGAGTGATTTTTATGAATGATTGTGTTTCTGGGATGTTATGGGACCACTGGACCTCAATGAACAAAGAACTTAACATAAAGGCACAGATTATTTCGAGAGGCAAGGTAGGCGGAAAGCATAGCAATTTAGTTTTAAGATATGGCGGAATGGAGAGATTGATTAAGAAGGTGAAAAGGGAATGGACAACATGAATCCTTTTCAACAGAAGAATGAACATTGTACATGAAATTTTCCCACAGGTAGAGCAATAAAATTGAATTCTACCTAATCTCACTTGAAAAATTTCACCAGAAATGAATATGAAATGAACTATAAAACATAACAAGATACATATGAAACATAAGAGACACACTTGCTACACTCACAAACACATGAATCTCATGAAACAAAGCTGCTGCCTTTCATTAATTCTCTGTAAAGATATACAGTGCAGAAACAAAGTTTCATTCCCACAGTCCCCCAAAAGTTACAAGCCAACCAACCAATTTGCTTTGCAAATGGTTTGCATACAATATATAAAATGTGCCATGAAGAGATAGAACGCCCAAGGGTCACAAAATGAAGTTGGAGAGCCAAACATCAGCTACAGGTGCAGCACCACAAACATGAAAAATGGCTTGGGTGACCATTTTCCTTCCTTTGCCACTTGTATCACTGACCATATGGAGTGAAAATATTTATAAAACCGTCGTG
>APFE031216173.1:0-10120 GCA_000404065.3 Pinus taeda
AGCTTTCGTCCATCATTGATAAAGCTTCTTCTGTGAGCCATAGAAGTTGGCTTGAGCCCTAGCGGACTTGTGCCAGCTGATCAAGTGACAGCTGCGACAAGAGCTAGTATCTGTGCATATAGCACCGTCGCTTCCAAGTTTGTACGAACTACCAGGTTGATAAAATGAGAGACAAGAAGCCCAGGAGTTGTAGCATTATTGCTACAATACTGGAGCTCACCAAAATTCCCCCCACAAGGGTCCCAGATATATCTATCTTCGGTCCTCATATTTGTTGGAGCAGAGCCAGAAAGGGAAAGCTTGAGGTTGATCCATTGATCCTTAAGGAGGGGGGGTGTTTGAATATCCTTCCAATCTAGCCAACGGTTGTGGTTCCATAAGGATATGTCGAACAGAGATGTTATCTTTCGGGCTTCCATCCAATCCTGCAGGGGTCGAAGGTCTTGTAGAAGGTTTCTCGGTTTTGAACCCATGATGCGATCCAACCAGATCTTGGTGTCCTTTCCATTTCCTGGGAGTTTGGATACATTTTCTTTAAAGTGAGGCAACACTTTTTTTATCAGTCTCCACATGGTGTACAAGGTCTATCGACAATTGCCTCAGTGAGGATGTTTGAATTCGGACCTCTGAGATATTTTCGTTTTATAGCCTCGGCCCACCATGATCCTTTGTTTGAGAGAATTTTCCATATCAGTTTGAGCCCCAGGGCTTGATTTGAGAGATTTGGGAGTTTAATGGAGAGACCCCCTTTTTCATAAGGGAGGGTTACCTGATCCCACTTTACGAGACTGAATTTCTTGGTCTCCTTCTTTCCTCCCTGCCAGAGAAAGCTTCTCATGATGAGTTCCAAATGTCTATGAACGTTGGTCGGCGCCATGATGACAGCGTACTGATAGATTGGGAGAGCTGAGAGGACAGCCTTAATGAGAATTGTGCGACCTGCTAAGTTGAGCCAAGAAACTCCCCAGCCCTGAAGGAGGCCTCTCATCTTTTCAATATTTTTTTTCCAGACTTCAGACTTGACGGATTCCTTAGCCAAAGGCAGTCCTAAATAAGGGAAAGAGCTCCAATTTCTTTGAACCAGAATGTTTAAAATCAAGGATATTCTTTGTTGGATTTGGGGTGGAACATTCCAAGTATAAATTCTGCATTTCCTATTGTTCAGTTTACCCCCAGAGGCTGAGAGGAAAGCGTCCAAAATTCTTTTGAATCTCCTTGCCATTAAGCTGGAGGCTCCACCTATTAGAAGAGTGTCATCCGTGAAAAGCGAATGATTTATCTCTTTTATCCCTTTTTCTATACAGATTCCCGGTATCTCTTTGTTATTGCGGAGTTGATCAAGATGGGTGCTCAGGGTCTCAGCCATGATAATGTAGAGGAATGGAGAAAGGAGACAGCCTTGTCTCAGCCCTCTAGAGCTTCTGAAATATTTGTTGGGCCTGCCATTAATCAAAGGTGCAGTCCAGGGATTGGAGATGCACCCATTAATTATGCTGATGAAGTTGCTTGAGATCCCAAATTTCTTTAGAGCTGTTGTTAAGAAGGATTGGTCCACACGGTCGAAGGCGTTGGCCATATCCAGTTTGATTATCATTCCTCGTTCCCCTCTGTTGTTACTGCTGTGGATGGATTCTTGTATGAGGATGACATTCTCTGTTATTTGCCTGCTTGGGACGAAACCCCCTTGATTTTCAGATATTAGAAGGGGGAGGACTTTTTTGAGTCTATTTGCAAGGATTTTTGTTATAATCTTATAGGAGACATTACATAAAGAAATGGGCCGAAACCTGTCAAACGAGAGGGGGTTTGCTTCCTTGGGGATCAGGGCAATATGTGAAGATTTGGTGTTCTCGCCCAGCTTGTGATTTCTGAAGACATTCTTTATCATTCGAATGAAATCTTTTTTGATAGTTTCCCAGTGCTGCCTATAGAAGGCCACTGTGAATCCATCCGGCTCCGGAGCCTTATCTTGCTGCATACTGAATGTTGCTGTGCGAATTTCCTCTTCAATGATATCTTGGTCCAGCTCTTGGTTATGCTCCTCTGATAGTTTGCACTCTATTTTACTGAGAAAGTCTGCGCTATCCGTTTGCTGTGGTGCTGCTGTAAGGAGGGCCTTAAAGTGATTGTGGGCAGCATCTTTGATTTCTTCTTGGTCCTTCACCTCTTTCCCATCGACCTCAATTTTGTCGATTTGATTCCCAGCTCTCCTAAGTTTGATGTTATTGTGGAAAAATGAAGTGTTCTTGTCGCCGGCTTTCAACCATAGGCAGCGAGATTTTAGTCTTTGTTCCTCCTCCTCTAATCGATTTTGTCTGAAAAGTTCTTTGTAGAGATTTTTTTCCTGCTCTAAATCTTCTTCTGAATAATGGATGGACTCTTTGTCATTGTGCCACCGTTCCATCTTTTCGATCAGGTCTGTTTTTTTTTCCTTTCAGCGTTCTCCGCTTCCTTTTCCCATTGCTTAATGACAACCCGGAGGTGTTTTAGTTTTGTTTCCCAGACAAAATGTGGCGATCCGATGACTTCCTTGTCCCATTGATTTTGAATGAGGGCACGAAAATCCTCTTGGAGGTCCCAGATTTTATTATATTTGAAGGGGAGAGGCCCCAGATTGCGCTCTTTGACCAGGTTCAGGATCACTGGCTTATGGTCCGATGCTGAGGTGTGGATTAAGTAGCTCTTAATGGACTGATGGTTTTCTTCTATTCCTTCCTGAATTAGAAACCTGTCCAGTCTTTCCTTAATATTATGAGAGCCTGATCTTTTATTGTTCCAAGTATATTTTCCGTTTGACAAGGGAGTGTCTAGCAGATTGTATGACTGAATGATGGATTCTAGCTTATCCCGAGAAGTGTCTGCATGAAAGTTTCCCCCAAATTTCTCTTGCGCGTTTCTTATGACATTCATGTCGCCCCCAATGATTATTCTGTTGTTATGGATGGTGAGGAGGTCTGCCTCTATTGTGTTCCAGCAGCTGATTTTGTCCCTGTAGTGATTTGGGGAATATATGTTGTAGATGTGGAAGACTTCCTGAGTGCCTTTGTTTTTCATGTATGTTCTGATCCACCAAGGGCAGAGGTATGAGTGAATAATTTCCCAATTGTTCTTGTTCCAAATTGTTCCAATCCCACCTGAAGCGCCATCTGAGCTTATTGAAAGGCCTGTGAAGTTTTTGAAGTGTTGTAGTTGCTGTTGGAAATCTTGTTCAGTGATTTTGGTCTCCTGGATAAGGAGAAGATCTGGGTGTTCCTGATTTAACAAATCCTTTATAGCTTTCCATTTTGAGGAAGAACCCATCCCCCTGCTATTCCAAGAGACCAGGATCATTATTTACCGTTTGTTGGGTGGGATCCAGACTTCTCCTTGGCCTTTTCTCCACTCCCTTTTAGCTTGCCTATATATGAGTCCATAGGTTGTTGTGTGCCCGTTGCCATTTCCTTTGCTGCTGTTTCATCTCTGAGTTCCTTATTTGACTTTCTACCCACTTTCCTTGGGGGATCGATGGGCTGACTGGTTTCTTTAGCTTTGTTTCTGGTGAGAATTCTTTCGATGGTGGGAGGGGGGGAAGGGGGGGGAAAACGAACGGGGAGAGGACGGGGGAGAAGAAGGTTCTTCGGCCAAGGATTCGAAAGGGTTGGAGGAGGAGGGGAAAGCTGAGTTTGGAGGGGGGGGCGGGGGGGAAGACTGGATTCCAGGGGAGGTTTAGAAGTATTTCCCTGAGTGGGAGAAGGCTTTTTTCCTTTTGACATGTTCCCATGAACCCTCTGCATTTTCCTCAGTGTTCTCTATTTCATTGACTTTTAACTTAGTGCATCTATTTGCGAAATGGCCATACTCGTGACATACCTTGCATTTGAAGGGGAGCTGCTCATAGTCCAGCTGCTGAATGTGCGTCCATTGGTCCACCTTTATCTTTATGGCTTATGGCAGTCCTTTTCCTAGGTCTACTTCCACGCAGATCCTTGCGCATGCATGCATGTTCTCCCTTGGTTCAGATCTGTCGATGTATTTTCCGACTGCATTTCCTATTGCTTTGACTGATTCATCCCCCCAGTAGTGAAGCGGCAGATGAGGGAGGCGGACCCAGACTGGGACCGCATTTGGAATATCCATTTCCGGATCGAAGTCCGGAGTCCATCTATTCAAATAAAGGCCTCTTGTATCCATGAAATAAGGTCCATTGCGGAAGATGAGGTTCTTGTCTTCCTTCGATTCGAAGAGGAATGTGAAATATCCACGTCCGCAGAATCTGATGGCGATCTTTCCTTGGATCATTGAACTCCAGTTGCGCTCGACCCATTTTTGGACTGATCTTGGTGAGGGCCAGAGCCCGGTGAACTGGCCTACAAGGCCCCTTTCTGCCAGAGCTATTGCAGATTTCCTTGGCAGAGCAGGAGGAAGATTGACCTCCGGGATTTCGTCCAGTTTTTTAATAAACTTTGTTACTGAGGGACGAGGTCTTTCATCTGTAGTTTCAGAGAAAAGGGATGCAAAAATTTCTTCTTGATTCTCAGTGACTGGGGGAGGGGGGGCGGACCCTGCCACTGCAGACCCGCTGGAAACAAAGAGAAAACAAACAAGGCAGGCAAAGACCACAAGGCAAATCGGCCACAAGCGAAGCAAGGAGAAGGCGAGGAACGAGCCCTGCCAGCCACGGCATGACGCCAAAAGGCAAGCGAGCGCAAGACATTCAGATCACCAGCCATGACATCCGATCGAGCAACATACAAAAAATCCACCCCTTTAGTAGTAAAGGCAACGTGTTTGCCTCTCAACTCTATAATGTAATCCCAAAGAGATTGCTGGGATTCCATGTACAACCTAAACCATGGGGCTATCAAAGGGACTGTGGGATATACCGAGAAGACAGAAACATGATGTACAGGCCAACGGATGTTCAAGGGAATGCACTGTATCACGAACTATGTAAATCCGTGCTATAATTTAAAGAGCAGATATAAGCAAATGAAGGGATTTGTGACTTTGTTATGTTAGTATAAACATCAATATATTGTGCAATTTAAGCGAAAAAAGGAGAGTAAATAAGGAGAAATGGGATCTCTCTTTTCATTACAAGATAAATATATTCGAATTATTTAAACTAATATCATCCCGATCTTTTTAAAATTGAGTCCAAAACAGGCCAAGTTGACATTGAAATAGTCTAAAAGCAAAACATTTAAAATTTGAAACATTGCAAGCAATATGAAAAGGGAAATCTCTGTGAAAATAGGGATTCAAACCTAATAGAAATCTACCACAAATAGCTTACACAAATTTCATCCTAAAAAAACTATAACCCTAACAAGCAAGAATCACTCTATGACCAACTATGACTTACAGACAAGATCACATCTTCAAGGATGCAGCTGAGCGGAACTACAAGAAACCGTAACTCAAAACCCTCAAATCAAAATTGTAAACTAAACTCAACATAAGAACTAAACAATTTTTTTAAGGGAAATCGATTAATATAGAGTCCAACCAGAAAACAAAGAAAGAATAGATAAAAAATGGATTGCATGCACTAAGAAACTAAATTGAAAGAAAGAAGCTTATATATATCAGGGTTCCAAGGCTTGGAGAAAAGTGGAATATGAACTAACAAAGGATAGATATAGATTATTAACAAAAGGCTGTTTTTAAAGGGTAAATAATGGCTCGCATAAGAGGTGTCCACATTTGAACGAGGGTTCAAGACTTATACACTCTTAAACCTGGATCAAATTTTAGTATTTTAGGGATTGAAATCTTGAGTGAGTTTCACTTTGGGATAAATAAAGACATACTTACAACTTAGAATCAATGTTGATATGCTTCATGAAGGAACATAAAAAAATAAACATACAAGAAAAAGAAAACACTTGGACTCAAATAAAATTATGAATAGGTAGGCTTATGTTGGAAATGCTGCAAAAAGAGGCAAACAAGCAATTGTGAAAACATCGATGTGAAAGAAATAAAATGTGACAATGAGAACAGAACTCAAAAAGGCCTCAATATATTGTGACACTATATCATTTTAATGCTATAATGACATGTGAAACCACATCTTTTTAGCAAATAATACCTAGCAAGAAACAAAGAGGAGGAGACAAAATACGAATCTAAAACCATTAAAATAACAAATATATCCTAGAATGTGACATAAAGTACTGTAACACTAGGACCTCACGATTGTATAGGAATAAACCCTAACATTCCACGTCGTAATTCTACAAAAATACACCAACAAAGAACCATTGAAAGAAGAAAGGTAACAGAGGGAAGAACAAATAATATCAAGTAATCTCTCCTTTGAACACTCCCCAACAAAACAAAAAAGCACCTCAAAGACTATTCAATCTATAAAAAAAGAAATTTACTCTTTAGAAGAATAATATATATAGTACATTAAAAATAAATGTTTCTAAATTTTATAGGCAACAAAACAAAGAAACATAAACATTAATAAAAAAAATAGCTCAGAATTCCAAATAAGTCTAGGAATGGACAAACATATCCAAGTAAAATTTCCCCGCCTTTTTAGGACTGATGACAATATCGATGAGTAAAGCAAAACATTTAGCACTATGGAGTGGATGAAAAGATAGATCCATGTAAACAATTTGAATCAAGGTGTAGTGACAATTCTTTGAAGAGAGACCAACCCATATTGAAAAAGGTTAGTTGGGATTTGTACCAAGGTGGGTGGCATTATCACCATGAGCCTAACCACTTGGGCTACGCCTAACAAGCATAAAGTATTTATGTTGTACTTAAATAATTTTTGTATAAATTTACTACGCAAAGTAAATCTAACAAATTTTAGTCTCTCCCTATTAATGGCTTAATAGATCTATAAGACAAATGAGAGGATATATTTTATACTTTGTAATAGTTTTAACAATTATGGAACCATCAATATCATTGTGCAATCTTTATCGAGGGTTGGTGTGTAGCAATATGTAGAAATGTTCTCTCTCTTTTCATTACAATGATATATTGATATTCTAACTGTCCATTTAACACTAATTTAAATCATCCCTATCTTATTGTAGAGGATTTTAGTCCAAAATCAATGCCAAGTTGACATTGAAATAGTCTAAAATCAAAACATTTAATATTTTAACCATTTTAAGCAATTTTAAGAGGGAAATCTTTGATGTGACTAGGGGTTTAACCCTAATTGTTATCTACCACCAATGGCTTTCGCAAATTTCATCCTAAAAAATCCTCTCTCCCTAGCAAGGAAGAATTACTTCTCATTGGGACCTTGTGTGCCTTCCTTAGCTATAAGTGTCACATCCTTCAAGGATGTACTGTTGCGAGGGAACCTTGGAGGGCCCTTACCTCAATACCCTCAAATCATAATTGTAAATTAAACTCATAGATAAAGACACAATAAAACAATTTGCATTCTATAAGGGAAATGGGTTAATATTGGGTCCAATTGCCTTTAACCAAAGCTAGCATATGTTAATCAATGGATTGCATGCCCTAAGAAACTAAATTGAAAGAAAGAAGCTTATATTTATCCTTGTTCCAAGGCTTTGTTAAAAGTGGAATTTGACCTAACAAAGGATAGATAATAGATTATTAACATAAGGTTGTTTTTTTAGGGTAAATTTTGATTTTGCATGAAGACTGAGTGTCCAACATTTGAACTAGGGTTGAAGTCTCTCTCCACTACTTCATTCTGGGTGTATATTTTATGTTACACTTTTAGGGCTATTGAAGATGCATTGAGTGAGTTTCACTTTAGGGGAAAATAAATAAAGCACATGTGCATTAGAATTTTGAATCTATTTTGATATGAATTTCAATGAAGGATGCATGAAAAAAATAAAGTTGGTAGAAAAAGAATACACTTGGACTCAAATAATAGATTATGAGTAGGTAGGCTTAAGATGTTGGGCATGCTTCAGAATGAGGCACATAGAAGTGCATTGCATGAAGACCTCCAAGATGTTAAATAAATAAAATGCATGACAATGAGGCACAAGAAGTGGCAGAAAAGGCCTCAATCCATATTGTTGACATTATATTCATTTCAATAATGCAAATATATATTACATGATTGAAACCACCTCTTTTCTCTCACCTCAATACCTCATCAAGAAATAAAGTAGGAGGAGGCAAAATAGGAATCTAGAAACACACTTAGGATAACAACTATATCCTAGAATGTGACATACAAAGGTGGTAGTAACACTAGGACTTCACGATTGTATATGAGTAAGAGGCTAACATTCCCCGTCTTAATTGTAAGTCCAAACAATAATGCCAACAAAGAAGTATTTCAAGAAGAAGAGGTAAGAGAGGGAAGAAGAAATACTTTCAAGTAGTCTCTCCTTTGAACACTAGGCCAAGAAAACAAAAAAGCACCTGAGAGACTTTTCAATCTATAAAAAAAGATTATTTTTTCTTTAGAAGAATTATATATACTAGTATAGTTATAAATCAAATGGTTTGTGAATTTTATAGGCATCAATTCACAATAAACATCAGAACACTTACTCTATAATATATCTCATTATTCCAAAATTTTAAAAATCATAAAAATTAACTGAATTATAACTTTATATTATTATGATTTGTTATATAAAGAATTAATGTATGGGTTAAATATATATACATTTGAGAAAACATGTAAAAAAAATTTACTTCCACTTTCTCATAAAGATTCTTAATGTGTAAATAAATTGTGTTATAATACCATGAACCAATACCCAAACTTATTAATATCATATACTAAAAAACCATAACTTATTTTATAGTCAAATATTTTATATATATTTAAATTTAATTAAATTCTATAATATTTTTTAATTAAATTAAAATACAAAAATACATAACAGTTACTTTTAAAATAAATATTTACTAGTCATGTATTAATTATCAATAATTAAATTAAACTTCTGAAATCTTATTCCAAAACATATTTTTATTAATAACTAAATAAAAATTTTATTCCAAAATACACTCCTATCAATATAATTAGAACATTGAAGTCACATTCTTCCTAGCCATGATTATATATGCCTTTCACGAGGAAAAAAGATGACTTCCCTAATTGCTAATAAGTAAATAGCAATTTTATATCCCAATTTTGTAACAGACAATTTTGTCAATTGAGTATATGCTAAATGGTTGTGAGGATTTAATGATAATCTCCTCACCCAAATTCTTGGATTTAATGATAATCTCCTCACCCAAATTCCTGGATTTAATGACAATCTGGTTATCCAAGTTCAAGTCTCATTATGACACGATACTCTATTATAGAATCACCTTTATCTTGAGTATGTTAAACTCTCAATTCTGCATCATTCTCGATGTCAAGGGTCCTGAGCTTATATCTGCATTCGACATCAGGATGCCAAATAGCTCTGTTCGATCTAGGTTGTATCAAAAGTGTAGATGGTTTGGCGTCTTCTTGATAGTAACCTATGCCATCATTTACAGAGAATCTGCAGATGTAGATCGCTGAAAACAACAAATATGAAAAACTCTATCCACTGGGCTTCATTTCCGCGGATTTACTCACCATCACTGCAGAAACTGCAAGTTAAGCAAACTACAAATTTTTCTCTTTATATTGTCATTACTTTGTGTTGGTGATCATATTTGCAAGGCTCATTTTAGATATATTATAAGGCACAGTTACATTTATTCTAAATAGTTAGGTGGTTTTATATATGGTTACAACTTTATATTTAGTTTGTATGTTGAATTAGGAAAAACATGGATATTTATATTTAAAATTTTGATTTAACATTTTGATGAAGTACTTATATATAGACCAATTGTTTGGTTTGCAGTATTTCAACCCACATATTCAACGCCATGTTTCAATTGCAAAAATTATTTAAATGTTCTTTACCAACTTGATTGAGTCTTCCTGCTCCATCTTGGTCTATGTAAAAAATTATTTACAAGGGCATTTATGTAACATTTTATTATATTTATTTGCAATCAGGATATTTTGTAAATTTTCATTTTTGTGATTGCCCTAGTTTGTATGCTACTTTGAAATGTAAATAATGTCGACAAGATGGTTATATATATATGAGTGGTCGTATTTATAATGAAAATAGAAGGTTATGTTTTATAAATGTTAAATATGCGAAAAAAA